>JAPYZP010002834.1:0-12572 GCA_030522985.1 Torymus sinensis
CTATCAATTTGCCGATACGAAGAGCGAATCCCAGCTGGCATTTCATTCTTATACCAAATACTGATAGAATAAATCAAATCGACGTTCAATCATAACGTGCGCGCACGTAGTCTCTTCCACACAGACACATTGCACATATAGCGCGCGAAATTCAATTCCACATAATTTCGCGCAACTGTTATTTACCGAAATAAGGTCAATGCTATTGACCGACGAAAGTTAAATTCGTTTTAGTTAAACTGCGAGGGCGCCCGGGAGGGAAAAGTTTTAGCTAAACTTAGTTCGCTGAAGTGCACGCGGGAGCTGAGAAAAATACAGGTTAAGATGGGCCGGGAGTGAGAGGGAAAACAAAAATTAAACTAAAATACGGAAGAGAAAAGGAAGCCGCGTTCGCGGGGATGCAGGGGGGTGGCGAAAAACTTTTCTGAATAAACCCTTAATTTTCATTGTTATCTTACTTTTCATGTTTTAGAATAATGTTGGGAAGACCGAGAATAGACGTTTCCCGTATACCTACTCGATAGAAATTTTCTTGTGCGCAGTTTACCTGAGAAAAGAATTGTTAGGAGCTTTTTAATAGTTGCGCAGTATATTACAGTCTTTTAATTGCTTATCAAAGCTCTTTTTATTATCTTGCTCGCTCATTTGAATAATAATTTTAGACAATCTTTTGAACTAGTGTTGACTGACCAAAAGAATGCGTCTACAGAATTTCACGCCTGTGTGCAATAACGATATAACAATCGACAAATAGGTCATTGAACTCTTAATTGACTGATAATCGATATCTTTGTATCTCTGTATTATATACAATGTTTACTTTGACGAATTCATAAAAACAATTACAATTTTAAATTAATAATTGATAACAAAAAGTACAATTTGCAAATGCAATGAAGAAGAAAATTTTATAATTTTTTGCCGATGAATATTGCTGAAAGAATGTCATTGAAAAATTTTGATAAACTTATTATAATTGAGAAAGTAACATTGAAAAAAGTTATAGAATCTTTTCAAGGAAAAACTTGTTGATCATTTAAAAAGTGATTTCAAAACTTATCTATCCGATGATAAACTTTCTAAATGAGTTGACACTTTTCTAGTTACTTTAATGATTTTAATACAACTTTCTTAAAGCTTGTATTCTCATATCTATTTTTGAGATTAACATACACCAAATTCGAACGATCGTTAATTTCGCATCCCCATATAACCAATTAACCAATCTTAGACAATTTTATTGAACCTCACCTTTAGACCATAATTTTTTACAAGGTTATAGAACCCTTTTTTATGAAAACTTTCATTTTCCACCAATTACTTTACCCCCTAATAAAAAAAACCCCTACATTACGGTCATCGAGAAAAACACAAAGCGTTCACAAGCGAGGTCTAAAACATCCTCTCCTCTCACGACGGAGGTAGCCCGAGCGATCGCTAATCAGGTGCAAAGTGCAGGGATCCCCGTCTCTTAAAGCGAACAAAAGATCATCATATACCTGCAGCGGCCCGAGAACCGGTTCTCGCGATGCCATCTGCGATCGCTCCTCGGGTATATACATCTCTCGTCGCGTAACACGTGTTATTCGGCCGGGGCCTTTATCCGATACACATCGGCGCCGCGTTCCTTTTTCCATGCGTAATAATATTTCGGTCGATGCTATCGGCTGGCGTATAGGGGAGGGCTTCGGCGGATTAGAATGCTTTTGCTGGAGGGTGGGTAGGGTTTGTAGGAGTTGTCGGATTGTGTAGCGTGTGATGGTTGGCAATATAAATAGAAGTAGTTGGGTAATTTAGCTTTTACAAAGACGTTGGAAAATATTTTAGCTAATTATTCCCGTGAAAATGTTGCTGACGCGGTATACGAGAAAAGCTACCTAGCGTGTTGGCTATGATAACAACAACATGTAATTAGCGAACGCTTTTACTTATTTCAAGACATACGGTTTCAACCCAACTATCTTACAAAAATAATTAATCGATACAAAGGACTCGCAACGTATCTACATACTTCTCTTACTTATTTTCAGAAGCACGGTTATACATGAAAACATAACCTATTAAACTGTTTGGCGAACACAGCGTCAAACAGCCGAGCAACCTCATCGATGACGACGCACACAGCGAGGAGGACCAGCTGCATTGCAGCCCGCCTACACACGCCGAAAATGTCTGCGGTGCGCTCATTAGCGATGCCACGCGGGCGCGCGCGTCGTATGAAAGATGCAGAAGCGTCGCAGTAGCAGGTCCCTCGTTAGGAAATCATTTCGAGCGAGGTTTTCAATTATTCGGATGGCTTTCTGGATTCGTGGAAATTTTCCGCAACGATTCGGATTTTCGGCGACGATGGAAGCAAATGACTTTTCGACGCTGCTGCTGGTGGGTCAAAGGTGAAGGATTTATTCGGTTCGTTTGTATTAGATGATATATTGAGGTTAGCTGGAAGGATTGAGCGTAGCTTAATTTCGGGTTTCGATGATTCGGTTTCAGTTTGAAATACAGGATTGCTTGTAAACTCGATTATTCATGTGAAGACTTTGACATAATATTATTATCGTAGTCGAATGGTGAAGAGCGAAATTTTAAATTCTCCTTTGACTGAGTCAGCTTATAGCCCCCAAGAACTTTATAATTCTATCTATGATTTAAGAAGACTTTATGAAGTTGTGCTGCTACCGGTAGCTGGTATTTATAACCTAAAACTTATAATAGCATGCTGATTTTAAAATTATGCTAGTATGGGTAACGTAAACGTATACTCCCATACAAACTTTTTAAAGACCTCAGGCAATTTTTTCTCTAATCAACAAATATGCAAGTAAATATGGATAATAATACAAATTTGCACTCTGTTCCACGAATATACTCTATTCGCAGGCACATTTCGCACTGACTTTGACAAAAATACAACGATTACCTTCGGCAGCAACCGCTATTATGCAAATCCAGCCGAACCCATCTCCCCTTGCTCCAAAAACCGTCGCCAGCGACAAAGACGCCGCGTGCTCTCGCCGCGTTAATAATGTATCGTCGGCTGTAGGCTCTCTCCCGCTGAGTAATTCTCCATTCCGCGCGCGCGCAGCGCATTGTTCCCGAGAAGCATACACCTACGCGTACGTGCACGAGGCGCCACCTATTATGCCAATGGTAGCGCGAAACGCAAACTCGACGCGGCGGCCTGCCGCTGATAACGTGAGAGCGCCGGGGGCTAATGTGCCTGATGCCTGAATGAGACGAAAGTTCGAGAGAGAGGCTTGGTTGGGTGAATATTTCAGGTGTAGGTGAGAACCTCGTGCCTCGTACAAGTCGGAAAAAAGAACATCATTAAAATCTTGATAGAATAAGTGTATGTTATAATTTTTGTTTCTGAAATATGGTATTTAGAATGCGTTTACGATGTTACCATATATAATAGCAGTAAGTTTAGCAATATTGCTGGAATATTTTAATTACCTTGCTAAAACATTTCGGTGATATTGCTAAAATATTGCAGTAACATTCCTTTGTGGATTCAACAACGTTGTTGAAGCATGTCTTTACTCTTTCTACGTCACTGCTACAATATGTAAATATTTGTGTTACAATAATCATATTTCAAAAATGGTACATTTGAATACCATTACTAGAATCATTCGTACTCGGAATTAAAGGATTTAAAAAATGTTTCTATAGACGATATTATTTGACGAATGAGATTGAAAAGCTCTTATGATATTAATTCGCAGAGTCGAGTAAACACACTAAACCTCTGTCGATGATGACAAAGTAACTGGCCAGCACCGCACATATTCCTATTCACGCGGACCATTGGTGATTTACGCGCGCGCTACATTAGCTAGAAACTCATTGAATCGCGATGTCAATGTACAGATTTGCCTCCCCGCGAAACGTATCATACTTTCCAGGGGGGAGAGAGGACAACAGAGCGACGTGATGCGCATCGGCTGGTGGTTTTCGATGACTGGTCAGATGGATTATTCGAAGCTGGGGCACGAGGCCCGATAATAATATGTTCCGAACTCTCGTGATTTTGATGGATGACATAATGTCGTAATTCTGCATGAAAACAATTTTCTAAATTAAAAGCTTCCTTACGTAATTAGCAATGATTTTGGTTGAATTTCAATGAAATTTTAGTTGTGATGATGGTAATATCCCTATAAGTACTATAATTGGACTTTTATACAAACTTTAATTTTTCCCAGACACAAAGCTTCTTCCGAGGGCAATGAAAATAATGAGTAAAAGTCGATGGGTATGCTGCAGACTATATTTGATCAGCCATCCCGTCATAACTACGTCTACGCGCACAACATCTACCAACATTAGCTCGAAAAAAACGATGGTCTCCACTCGCTCTCTTTTTCTTTTTGCCCGAGCTTTCATCCAGTCTCGCGTCTCTGTTTATCTCTCCGGTGCTTCGGCAGCTCTGCACTTCTTTTTTTGCAGGGCCATGCGCGCACGATAAACAGCTCGGATTTTTTTTTCGAAAGCTCGTGAAAGTTTCGAGATGGTTTTTTTTGCAACTCGAGGCAGGGAATCGCTGCGCCTGTGTGTGACGATATATAGAGTTTTTAAGAGGGGAGTCGCAAAAAAAGGTGGAAAAAAGTATTTTTTACCGAACGAAAAAATGTGCGTGGAGATATTTTACTGTATAAAATGTTTCCGCGTAGTTTGCAAAAATTTTTAGTCCGCTTTTATTGATAATATTTATCAAAAATATATTTCTCTGGTCTCGAATTAAATGGTAACTAAAGGAGTCATTTGAAAAATAAAAAGTAAATACTTCACGATTAAAGCTTACTTTGATAGGATTTTTGAATATCTTTTTTTTTGTTTTTTTTTTCGGAATTTCACTATGTAGTATCAGTTTGTATAGGCATTCCACGATAATCCCAGTCTAATTTTTCTTTGAAACTAAAGGCTTTAAATTCTTTCATACCAGCAATGAAAAATTCTGTTTCGTTAGCAAATTATATCGTTGGCGTTTTCCCGTCGCTTGTTGAAATATAAATAAATTGGTTAATTATTTATCCGAACAGGAAATACTTACATAGTTTAAATATTTACATACTTCAAAAAGAAAATGACAGCATGAAAACCTGCCACCTCATCTATTTAATCATCATAATGAATTATTCGCGACTCGATTTTTAACGACTTTGTCGACTGGTCACGTCAATAAGTTAAAAACCGTTTGAAAACTGGCTCCACTAATTTTTGTCCGGCATTCCCCATCAAACTAGACAATTACCATTCTAAGTACGATGTAAATCTCCGGCAGGTATTAATCAGCGCGAGCAATCCGACCAGCTAATACTAACTCCCCTCCCCCGTCCAGCAGTAATTGTCGCACTCTGCACGCTATACGTGCACGGCGGCACTCGCTCGCGCCTTCACGCCTCCTTACCTGCGCACGCTAATGTCTCCCGCTCTATCGGACCACCCGGTGGGCGAGCTCGTCGTCGTCCTCGTCGCGGACCACCGCCGACAAAGCGCTACACCCGCGGGCGCGGAAACGCCGAGCGGGAATTTACGGGGAGGGAGGTGTGCCATCTGCCCGGCTGCTATCGCGGCTCATTTATCTGTGCGAACGGGGAGTGGGAGGGTTATGCTCCTTTTGCCAGGGGAGGCCAGTTCTGTACGTTTGAGAGACGCAATGCGACGTGGAAGTGTGATGAGAGTGCGTGTGCGTCTGTGTGTGTTTATGTTACGGCGGCTTGATGGAGAGTTTATTATTAGTTGCCTTTTGAGTAACTGTCTTTATTACGAAGCCCGGGGAATTGATTCTCAACGGTGTTAATTTAAAAGTTGGAATTTTTACCTCTAACGGAAATAATTCTTTGTTGAGTATAAAAAACTGATTATTTTAATATTGGATAAAAGATTGGCTCAATTGGTATATACAGTTTCATGATGAAATTAGTTCAGTTACTACTTTCTAGGGGTATATAATTGGACAATTATTGAATATGGGTTTCTAGAAGTATGGCAATATTTTGACATTTATATGTTGGTCTTATTTATAATCTTCCTTTCTGGTTAAACAATTTCACAAGATTTTTCAGTACGTAAATTTGATCTCATTGTAAGATTTGTTGTAGATAAGCTTTGAAATATATTTGTGAAAAAGTAATGTTATTGAATTTAGCTAGATAAGAATAACTCAATGCACCCAAGAAAAAGCGTACATGCGCATTCTCTTATAGGCACGAGCTTTCGTCACGCTGCCAAACATTGATAGAAACATATTTAGTTACAGCACTTTCGCGTACCGTAATTAATTCCAAATATTTGCCGGCGCGCGAACTAGTTTTACACAGAGCCGTCGAACGAACAGCAGAGAGCAGAGCGGCAGCGAAAATCGAAGAGCGCGATGGAAAAGAATATAAGAGGCCGGGGTGTATCGCCGCGCTTATCAAACAGACGACGTTCAAATATTCGTTGTGCAAAGGAACACGATCGGAGCTTTTACTCTGATTACACGGTGGCACTGAGCGAAAGAAGGAGAGGGAGAGAGAGAAAAAGAGAGCTGCTGAATCGCCATGACTCTGTCGCTGAATATAAAGATCAAACACTTCTAATAATTGCGAGAATTTCGTTACCGGCGCCCTTTGACGTTTTTTCTCCGATTTCCGGCAATTCGAATAAATTTCCCCCTTTGGAGCTCGCCAGAAGTGAAACGTGCGCGTGCGCAGGTGAATTTTTCAATATGATGGCGCGGACACTGAATGTTAGCGGACTTTTGAGTGATCCTCGTTTCCAGAATTTCCACGTAGGTTTTCAGTGGGAGCATGTAGTCAAAGGGTGACACCAAATGAAATAGTACTCGAAAGTAATTCAGGTTCGCTCGTGAAAACCAGATGAATTAAACATTTCGCTATGTGGAAGTGTTTCAATAAATTTTTAAAGAACTCGTTACGTCTACATTGGATTGGAAAATTTATTTTTTTCATTTATTTTGATCGTAAGAAAAACGATGGTTTGAAAGGCCACATTTAAAAAAAAACGATTGAACGATTTAAATTAAAGATTGATTATAGGTAGCGGACATCAAACGAACCAAAAGATGTTGGAAAAATGATTAATTAATAATTAATAATAATATTTGGCAGTAAATTAATAATTTGTCCAACATCTTTTGGTTCGTTTGATGTCCGCTACCCATAATCATTACTAAACCACGAACGTTTTCTCTACTATAAATTAAAGATTTTTTAAGATCAAAAAACTGGATTAAAATCCATAATGTAAATCCAAAGATGTCATTTTGGCAGGTTAGATAATATTTTCTTTAAAAGAAACTGTCAAAATAGTAATAAGAAGGAGGTAAAAAAATATACTGCAAATACAAGGAGCTATTAACTCGAGAGTCACATACGAGCCAGCCTAACATAAGTAACACAGCCAAGTATCCCTCGGAGAACGTTTTGAAAAACTCGCGAGCACAAACTAATCAAAACTGCATTCCCCGAGACAGCGACAGCGCTCGCGAAATCCAGGAAAAGAAAACTCCCTTCTCCCTCCGCTGTCGCTTTCAATCACGTGCCGGCCGGCCGGTACCCCCACCACCTGCCGCCCTGAAAATATTGCCAGAGCGCTCGCTCTCTCTCTGGCGCGGGCGCGCCTTAACGAGAGGCGACATCCACGGCACGTGACAGCGTGGGCTTTATCACACGGGGGCGGTATAGCAGCAGCAGCAGCTGCGCCAGGCGAATGACACGACCGCCGATATGAGGTTTTTGCGCGCTCGCCGCGCAGAGAGACATGATGAAAATATTGGCCGAGGGAGGAAGAGGAAGAGGGTGACTTTGCGCTTCTCTCAATTTTCATTTTGAGGCTGCTGCTGCCGCTGCTGGCTCTTCTGCCTCTTCTTTTTTCCCCGGCTGGCTCGAGCCAGCGGACTATATATCGACTTTCTCTCTCTTTCTCTCTTTTCGTGTTTCGCAGGTCTTGATGGTGGCGGCGGCGGCGAACGACGAACTGTGTGTTGCGCGCGAGGGGTATTTCAACGGTAATGAATTAAGAGGGTTTCGATGTACGTATCCTGTCGATTATTGGCTTGATGAGGATTATCGCGTGAGTTATAGCGGATTTATTCAGTCATTTTTAAATGGCCAATTATTTGAGAATGAATTTTTTGGGTAAATTTGAATAGATAAGTGTCATTTTAAATGTAATGTAATGACTTGAGAAAGGTTATATACATGATTAAAAATTTATTTGGTAATATGAAGAGTTGATAAAATACATTCCGAGTAATATTTTGTATGATTCATAGATTCTTTTTATCCTGCAAAGCATTAGTACAATGTGACAGTCATATAGTAGACAATTTTAGCTTAGCTAGAAAGTTTAAGAGTTCCGTTAAAAATGTTACATGCGAGACATCTGTCAAAATGTTTAGGGTCGGTAAGTCTAAATTTACAAATAATATACACTATAATGATTACAGCACGAAGCTACCGATTGACTTTGCAGATAATCTTATTGATTTAGAATACAGCAGAGACAAGCTTTTCCCGGTCCATAATTCCAAAGCATAAATCATCGCGAGTCGGCGGAACGGTTTCGCGAAACGTGATATTTGCCGGTAATTGTAAATTGTCAACAAGGAAGAAACATCGGCCAGGCGGCAATATAGATGGAGATGAAAGATAAAGAAACGTCTCTCTGGTTTGCAAGTCGAGAGCCGCGCGCGCGTGGATCCCCCTAATGGATCGGGAGAAAGTCCCTTGGAAATGAATGATGGCAAGGCGCACGGCGCGTTTAATCACTGACATTCTGCAACATATTCCCCTCTCTTGTTCTTTTTGCGAACTTCCTCTTCACCCGATGAGCGAATTCGTTACCGGGGGAACGAGCGACTTCTTTTTTATGCCGCCCCGCGTAATTAACTTTATTATAACCTGGAGATGTATAAGGGAAGATAAGAGTGACCGGTCGCATTTCAACTGGTATATACTCAGCCGAGTATGGAATTATTATAATGAGCGACGGTTTACGTTGTCGTCCAAGGTCAAAGATATTATAATTTCTAGACTCTAATGAAAGGCTGGCTACCGGTGTGGATGGTGCTTCAATCAGCCCTGCTACCCAGGAGTTTCATCATTTTCAACTTATCCTGCTACATCTCCAGCTTGTTTTCACTCACCCCCTCGTTAACCAAATTTATTCCCATGAAAATCCCATTCATAATAAAAGATTAGGCTATGGCCTATTGGTAAAGACGCACCTACAAATTTTACACCGTCTGGGTTACAGCAGCTTTATTCATCGCACGTCCAGTTTGCCAAGGTCAAACATCTTACACGAGCTCTAGTTTCTAATGAAAGGTTAGAAAGCTAGCTTGATTAATATACACAGCCTGGATCGCCATTATTTTCCGCTTAGCCACCTCTTTGCTTCCACTTGGCCCATTGTTAACCAAATCCCGTGTCTTTTCAAAAACGCATTTAAGATGCAGAATTAGACCACCTATACGCCATTGGAAAGAAAAAACTAACCTACACATCCCCAAGTCACTCAACCTACAGCCGCCTTATTCACCACACACAGACACACGCGCGCGTATTGTTACTCAAATTTCCCTGAACTAATCTCACTGCGCGGCGGCTCTCACGCATCCGGCTCTAACACAAAAGTACCCGGCGGTGCCTCTCCTTTAAGGCTGGCATACAGCCGAGGTGTATTTAAAAACGAAAGGAGCGAAGAAAAAAACAAAGACCACTTGCTTCTGTTCTCTGGCCACTTGCGAACGAAAAAGGTCGAGCGCGTCAAGGACACATCTTCTCCCTCGGTCTCTCTCTTTCTCTCTCTCTCTGTCTCTCTCTCTCTTGTGTGTATACGTATATGAAAACAAACACAAAGAGGAAGGCCGGGTGAATTAATATTCCCCCCGTGCGAGATGGTCGGTATGCAGGGCAGGTGGTGTGTAGTGCGAGGACGAATTTCGGCGATGCGAAAAACATGAGGAGCATTGTACATGTGCACGAGTCTGTGTGCTGTCGCGTGTGCCCTTATAAGAGGCGAAACTGGAGGATGGCTGCTGCTGCTGCTGGTTCTGCTGCTGGATTGACGAGGATTTCGAAACGTTATAATATGAGAGCGGGGGACACGCTGGAGTACGTGGACGGAATGGAGATATGACGGATTGTAATTAAGTTTTCTGATGTAGGGTCTATGGTTGTATTGAGGAGAAGTTGTTTTGCAGAATCTCGGATTATGTTTTATTGCTGGTGAATTTTCATGCAGTTCAATTTTATTCAAATTTTGAGTTGTTATTCTAAATAAATATTTTCCTTGGGATATATATTCCAACGTATTTTGTAATATTAGGTATTAAAGTAATTTTGTCAATCATTGTTTTTGTTTGTCTGCTATAAGTTGCCAGAAAAATAGTTTAATAAGATATATTGTATTTTTTATAACTTAAAATACAGCTGTTGTTGATAGGTGTGAAGTGGCTGAAATGGTTTTGCTGTCCATTGTGTATCCAGGATGGAAAAGACACAACAAGTATTGATTGTCGACCTTTCGAACTTCTTTATTAAGTTTTAATTGAATTGACTGGTGATACTGTAGTAACCACCTATACATAATAGACTAATTTCAATAATATACTTCTTTCTTGATAAGGAACTTAATAAAGAAGTTTGAAACTTCAATAATCAATACTTGTTGTATCTTTTCTATCCTGGACACACACTGGGCAACAAGACCGTTTGAGCCACTTTACACCTATTAATAAGATATTTTTAAAATTAATTCCGATGAATAAGATTTGAGTTGGATAACATGAAATTCAATTCCATTGTAACTTCAAATAGGATTTTTAACAGGCAGCGATTTTTGTTTAAAGTTTAATAGTTATTTTATTCGTCAACAATTCCTACAAATAGTTTTATAGAACAATATTTCCAGATAGACATTTGCATATATGTAAAAATTTAACGCCTCCGCTAGTGCACGCGTCACATAAAACTCGCATACAAACTTGCTTTTATTACTTTTCCAGTATAACATAGTAATTGTGAATTCTTCATTACTTGTTCCACAATTGTCGTGTGGGATGAAACAAAAAAAAGATTTCTCAACAATCATAAATTTATTCCAACTAAAGTAGACCCACGTCTGCAAAACGGTTCTCATTTTCACCGTAGCAGAAAAATCATTAATAACGTAAGAAAGGTTAAGATCATTGACCCGCAATAAAGTGAAAAGTGTCAACTGGTAAGGAAAGGTATATACCTCGATCTCTCTCGCGAAAGAAATATCTTTTCATTCTCCGTATCGTGGCCGTAACTCCGAGAGCCATCTCTCCCTCTCTCTTATTCGCACAAAAGCGCGAGCAACCGACACGTCTTTCGTTCCGGCATTTGTCTCGTTACGCGCGCGCGCGCGAGAGAGGCTTTCAAGGGTCAGGCTGGCCGGGATACGTCGGCAGCAGCGTCTGGGAGGATAAGTTCCTTAAGTGGATTATCGGAAGCCCATCAAGTCAGCAGAAGTCAATCGCTTCTGCGCCACCGCCACTGCCGCTGCTGTGTATAGTCTCTGTTCTCTCTCCCCTCGCTTATTGTCTCAGTCTTTGTGCTCAGTTCCTTAATCGATTTCGCCCTTTATTCGTCGTTAACTTTCACTACATAAAGTTGCTACGCCGTGTTGTAAACTCGCGCGATGAACATTAGATTGTTTTGTTTTGTTGTTGTGGGAGTTGTTGTTTGTTTGAATGCAAATGTGTAGGTTAGGATTGTAGGTTAGCCGCTTTAGTTTTTCCTGTTAGAAAATTTAATTTCAATTGCTTAGTAAATGGAGAATTACCCTTTATATTTTATAGTATAAATGTGAAAAATAATAGAAAGTCTCTCAATTGATGTCCAGAAAGTGGTTAAGCATATAAATTGTTGTTTTAAACCTATTGCTAACACAAATTTTGTTATTTTGTCGCTATGATAACTTATTTAGTTTTTAACTTGACGCTTTGCTGTCTTGTCACATTAAATCAGTGTAAAAAATGTTATTAGTATAAAATAAGCACAGAACGTTTCTCTCAATATTTAACGTATGCAACAGAGCAGGTACTTCAATTCGACATTACCTAACGATGAACAGCTTTCTTGCAAGTATTTTCGTCGAGACAATCCGATTTCGTCTTGAGCACGTTTACTACATAATCAGTGAAATCAGTCTTACGGAAACGTCGTAATACTACAACCGTTACTGTTACACGCGGCAAAAAATTCAGCGCCAGAGATCCTTTTTCCCCGCATTCGGCGAAATCGGCTTTTCGTCGCTTCTTGCTCGTCGCGCGGGATATATCCCCCTCTCCCCCTCCCCGTCGCTAAACCTTATATCGCATTTACATAAAGCCATCGATAAAAATAATAACGGACAGCAGCGCGGCGCAGCTGCTATCGCATCACGCGAAATCGCGCATCGCATCGGCGCTCGCTGAGTTGCCCAGGAACAAATCGAAATCCGATGAAAAGGACACCCATATACAAACACATCCGTGTGTACATGTTTGTATGAATCGTGAAAGAGGTAGAGAGACGGAGAGAGCTGAGAGAGAG
>JAPYZP010002835.1:0-12822 GCA_030522985.1 Torymus sinensis
CTCTATAAAATAATAAGTAGTTTCATTTCCTATAAGCGGTTTAATAGTATTATTGACGAAATCGCTATATATATGCACATACCCGTAATTCCCACATCATTGTGTAATATTCAACAATGTTTACTTAAATTACGAGCGAGGAAGAAAATGACCAGTTATCAGCCAGTATTTACGAGGCGTACAGATCAAAATCTATTCATAATTCTTCAGGCGATCTATCGGTGCAGCGGCGCCTCTGAGTAAGAGATAAATAGGAAGCGAATATCCGTTATGATTTAAACGAGAATATACTTATTATCGGCCCACGAGCTTCTTCATCGTCAAATTACCGGGTACACGTGTTTACCCAAGATTATCGCAAAAGTCGCCATTGATTACCTTATCTGACTCGACAGGAATAATCGATCTTCAATTAATTATCGAGGATAAGAGTGAACGAATGAAACTTCTTATACAGCTGCGGCAAACTCCGAGATGCTGAGCACTGCTCTTAATTTTGTTTTTATATTCTCGAAACTGTTCAAAATCAGTGTCGACCGATTGAATTCTTTCTATATACAAATGTGAGCGAAACAAAAAAGCTATATTATGATCGTTATCTTTCCCTACAAAATTAGTATAAAAAAAAATGTCAATCCCTCCAACTCGTAACAAAGAAAATACCATCACCGATCTTATAATCCGTTTTTCTATATAAACTCAAAAAAATTATACCATTCTCACCGCCCAACCGCAGTTACGTACATCACCCACTCCCTTATACCCAAGCAAACCGACGGCCGACCCGCTGCAGCTCGCGCGTAAGAATCTAAAAAATTCAGATCACCGCATCACGCGCGTCTCTCTCACTCGATCGGTTCGATTCCGGATGCGTTGCGCGCGCTCGATCCCCGCTGAGCCCATCAATCTTTCACTCCCGCGCGCGCGTAGCTGCACGCGCTGCACTCGCCGCAATTAGACTTTCCATAGCGCGTTCACGCGCATCCTTGCGCATTCCGATTGCGCAACGCGATTATCGTCCCTTAGTTATTCGGTTGGGGTCCGCGCGGCCGCGATATAAATTGACTGGCCGGTATAGATAGGCGCTGTTTAGCTGCTCTCCTACCACAACGGCGCAGGAAGAGGAGGAGGAGTAGCAGTAGGTATCCAACTCTTCCTCCGCGCTCGTTTTTTTTTCCGCGAGTGTGTATACACGCGGCAGAGCTCGCGACGTCGAGATTGTGCTCTCGCGTTTGAGTACGTACGCGCACGATGGCATCGCTGTGCGGGTTGGCGATCGTCTTGTTGCTGCTGGCTGCCGTGGTGCAGTGCAACGAGACTGGGGCCTGCGCGAAAGAGTGCAAGAAAGAGAAGAAGAGAGGTAGGTCCTAGTGCAGTCAGACGCAAGGGTTGAGTTGGGGAGTTTTGGTGGTGTTGTGAGTGCGAACGATCTTCGTGTTTAAATGAGTAGTTTCTATTTTATGGGGAAATCGGAAAATATAATCGATGGTGTTCGTGATGATTCGATATTATTTTGGTTGAAAAAACTGCGTTTCTTTATATCTTACGTTTGTGTTGTTAGTGAAATAATCAGTATTTAGATTCCTCCATGGTAATTTTCGTCAATTTTTGGTGAAAGAATTATAGAATACGGCAAAAATAGATGAACTCCCGCACGTGTAATAATGAAAAATTAATATTTTCCTTTTAATTCTATCAAAATGTGTAGTAAACTATGATCAACTGATTAATCAGTTGAGATTTTCATTAAAGATACATCGTGTTCTATCATTCATTCTTTCAACACCATGAGGTCATTAATGTTTTCGTACCCCGATATGTATAAAAAAATATCTTTAATCTTATTCCAAATATTTCTTATTTTTTCTCAATCTATACATATTTACATATAATTAAAATTGAGGATCTTTTCGGTGATATAATTTGCGAATAGGACATATAGAAAAAATCATTTTCTTTCTCTATTTACAATTTTATTAGTGGACTTTATAATACTTGTAGAGATTGTATAAAATTTCATGTACTTTTAATAACATGCGTATGACGAGCGTGAATGACGAACGTTTAGAAGGGAACGCGATGGTCCATCGCGTAAGGTCAACAAGGAAAATTCCCAAAGTTCATTTTTCACAAATCAAGCAGGTCCATTAATAATTCAGTGATTAATAAGTACCCGCGTGCGTCGTAAAATCTGATATTATCTTGCCGTAAAACGAGATATTTCAACTTTCATGCGAAACCCATCTTTACGATTTGTTTGATACGACCAGCTGCGGCCATTGTATAGCGATATAAATAAAAAAAAATGATCAAACATACTTCCGAGTTTCTCAGGAAGTTCGTAGGAATTTTAGAGGTTTATTTTAACGAGTACTTCCTAAGACGCGCGCGCGAATCATCGTTACGAAGCTGTTGTCGCTAATTACGGAGTTTCTAAGACAACATATACTTATTGCGCGAGAGCGTCAAACCGAGGAAAATGATTTGTGTCTCTGTAAAGACACCGAGGTGCGAGTAAACAGTAAAAGTAAACCACAGTGTATTGTTCGTATTGCAGTTCCATATAAGATATTCATTAAATGAAAGGAGGCCATTAATGTATACGTTACTTTCATTTTCAATGATATAACGCATAATTTATATGTCAAAATTGTAATTTTATAAACAATTAATTAGCTTACCGAGTAAACAATCAAAGTAACTTTATGTAATTTTATTCAATTTTCCGAATACTTTCACGCAAATGCATACGCTTTCAAAATGCGTTATAACGTGTCACTTTCGACACTTTCATAGTATAGCTTAATCTAGCCACATATATATTGCTCAACGAAATGCATTAGCATCACTTAGCGAATCTTTGTCAAATAGGCTGTAGCTGTAGAAAATTAAATACGACACAATGACTGTACGAGTGCATTTTTACTATATTTTGCTTGAGACAGCTCATGGTAATTCTGAATAGAAAAGTCAATTTCATCTTATCAAATGAATATTCGAAAAATCTCTCCTATAACATATCAATTAAAACAGAAAACAATTCGAACTCTATTTGATTCAGCAATAACAATTCCGCAAAACCAAATCAAATCTCACGCTTATATCAATACACTCAATCGTCTCTTTTCTCACCAGCCCCCACATCCACGACGACGAGGCGTCCACCGACCACCATCGCCGCCCCGATGCCCACGACAACCAGACGACCCAGACCGACGCAATCGACGACCCCGTCGCAGAACTACTTCACCGACGCCCCGACGACGCAGCGTCCCGGCATCGGCAACGGCCGTGACTGCGAACACGGACAGTATTACGCTTACCCAGGATCATGCACGAGCTTCCTCATCTGTGTGAACGGCAAGCTGGTGACGCAGCAATGCGGACCCGGCCTGAACTGGAACGAAGCGAAGAACATGTGCGACTGGGCGTTCAAGAATCCCTGCAAGGACTCTCAGAACGACGGTATGAAGCAGAATCTCGAGTCTGATGTGAGTATATGATTGATTTTATTTTATTTTTTAATTATATATGGTGATAATTAAGAAATCGGCCAGCATATATCCTCAGAATCCAGACTTAATATTAACTTTTTTTTTTTATCCATACACATGTTTTGGATCTTTATATTTATTAAAAAAAAAAAAAGAGTAATTAAATAAGAGCCTGTTGGTGACATTAGAATCATTTTTTCAACTGATGTACGTAGAACAGCAGATATCAGTCAACAATTAAAAACAAAATCAAAAAAACAAAGAAAAGAAAAAAATTTACAAGATAACGCAATAACGTTGTTTCTTCTCTATACTCCACAGAGCTGTACCGCCGGCCAATACAGCAGCGTGCCTGGCGACTGCGAGAGCTACTACGCCTGCCTCTGGGGCAAGTACGAGCTGTTCCAGTGCGCGCCAGGGCTACATTTCAACGCCCAGAGTAAGATCTGCGACTGGCCAGCCCGAGCGAAGTGCAAGGACGCCGAGGTGCCGGCTGGCGAGGTGCCCCTCGATCCCATCAATCCCGAGCGACCGAGCGGTGGTGGCTCGCCCACTAGACCGCCAGCGACGACGCAGAGGCCGGCTACCACGCCACTGCCGTCCGCCGAGGTCGATCCTAATGCCGTCTCACCGCTCTCTGGACATTTCAAGGTATATACCCGAGAGACTTTACACGATAAAAATTATGCGAACGTTAGCCGAAGTCAACTAATTTTGTTCGGAGAATTTCTCTATTGGATGCTTCAGTTTGGCAGGAATTTGTAATTAGCGTATGATCGAGATCGTTGATCAGAACAAAATTCTGTTATACAAAAGTAGTAGTAGTGCAATGCAGTAAAATGTGCATTTAACGTCCAAAAATGATATACATCGATAAACTGATAATTATAGAAGCCTTATAGTTCAGAAACTTAAAACCAGAACTAAAACTACGGTTGTGTTCTTTTAATTATGCTTTCTGATTTAAATACTATAGTGGGGCACGCGTGTTTTATTTTTAATTTTCTGAAGGACAAGCCTAACTATTATCAGCTTTTCCGCATATATACCATGTCCCACCCATACATTCAAGACCAATTCTTAACAAATAATAATAATAATAATAATAATAATAAATACCTCTCTCTCTCTCTCTTCACATATATATTTATTCACTGCATCCGTTCCACAGCTCGTCTGCTACTTCACGAACTGGGCCTGGTACCGTCGCGGCGCTGGTAAATACATGCCGGAGCACATCGACCACACCCTCTGCACGCACATCGTCTACGGTTTCGCCGTCCTCGACTACTCGAACCTCATCATCAAGGCGCACGACTCCTGGGCCGACTTCGACAATCGCTTCTACGAGCGTGTCGTCGCTTACAAGAAGCGCGGCGTCAAGGTCAGCCTCGCCCTCGGCGGCTGGAACGACTCCGCCGGCGACAAGTACAGCAGGCTGGTGAACAATCCAGCGGCGAGACGCAAGTTCGTCGAGCAGGCGCTGCAGTTCGTCGAGAAGTACGGCTTCGACGGTCTGGATCTCGATTGGGAGTATCCCGTCTGCTGGCAGGTAATTTTTGAAACGCATTCCAAGTTTTGATTAGTTTTTATGCAATTATGGAGGGCCTGGCAAAACTATTTTTTTCAAAACATTAACCAAAACCTTCATACCTACCTCGCACATAGACCGACTGCAGTAAGGGCCCGAGCTCGGACAAACAAGGCTTCTCGGATCTTCTGCGCGAGCTGAGCGCCGAGTTCAAGCCACGAGGTCTCCTCCTCTCCTCGGCCGTCTCGCCGAGCAAGAAGATCATCGACGCCGGCTACGATGTGCCCGTACTCGCCAAGTACCTCGACTGGATCGCCGTCATGACCTATGACTATCACGGCCAGTGGGACAAGAGGACCGGACACGTCGCCCCCATGTTCTATCATCCCGACGACGAGTTCTTCTACTTCAACGCCAACTACACCATCAATTACTGGATCAGCCAGGGTGCACCCGCCAGAAGCATCGTCATGGGTAAGATAGTGTGCTGATATGATATGTTTTTATTGTAAGATGTGATTATTCCAATGAAAAAGTTTCAGCATTTGTAATTTTATATTGGCCTTGTTTAATTGTAAATTAATGACACATGTATGGAATTTTTTTTATTCGTCATTGCAGCGGCAAATGGTTCGTGACTGGAAACCGTAACAATTATAATGGCACACCTCTCTGCATAACAAATTAAACGGCATTCATAGACGTGCTCTTATACAGTTTACGCGCGAGTGAATTAAATAATTCAGATGAATTTACATTACGATTTGTAGTTTAACTGCCACTTTGTAAACTATCCACTTTCACTGGCCACATTTATACAAACATTGAATTATAAAGCGATCATTTATTACTAATCAAATTAATTGCTCCCCCCTCCCTCACCACTGACCTTTAAAAATGGACAATACAAGCTACATCTTCTAATCGCTCTTTCTCCACTCACAGGCATGCCGCTCTACGGCCAGTCGTTCACCATCAACGACCCGAAACGCGGCACCGGCCTGAACTCGCCTGCGAGCGCCGGTACAGCTGGGGAGTTCACCAAGGCCGCGGGATTCCTCGCCTACTACGAGATCTGCGACAGGATTCGCAATCGCGGCTGGCAGGTAGTCCAGGACCCCGAGCGCCGTCTGGGCCCGTACGCTTACAAGGGCAACCAGTGGGTCAGCTTCGACGACGACGACATGATCAGGCAGAAAGCCCAGTACGTGAGGGACATGGGCCTGGGTGGCGGTATGGTCTGGGCTCTCGACCTCGACGACTTCCGGGGCAGATGCGGCGAGGGCAAGCATCCCCTGATGCACGCTATGCAACAGGTCCTCGCCGATCCACCGAATAGACACGATAGACGTGAGTATATAGGAGTCCCGTGGATTGGCTGATTTTTTAAAGTTTATGACGTAGTTTCGGGTTTTGATTAAACATCATAATTGAAAATCATTTGAAAGAAATTCGAATTTTTCATCATTGACAGTTTGAAGAAATATTATATCTCAACGCGATTCAAATAAATGTCTATTCAAGTGAACAAGATTGACTTTTTAAACGTTGGATTAAATAAAAATTTTATTCCTCTTTTATAGAAGTGGATTTCTCAAAAATAATTGTAACATGAATGAATTGTCAAGATTGATCAACCAAATAATAGTTATTTCAGAGATAAATATACAACTACACTTCTTAGTTACAATTAAGTTTAGAAGAAAAAAAAATATTTAAACCTAAAACTTGCGATAGAATTATACATAAATCCAATTTCCGCAGCGATCACGCCACCGCGTTACAAGCAAGAGTTGGAATGGCGTCTACCCCAAGCGCCACCAGCGAAGATGCAGCCCATCAAGAACCGCAACCAAAAGGACGAGTACAAGGTCGTCTGTTACTTCACCAATTGGGCTTGGTATCGTCAGGGCGAGGGTAAATTCCTGCCGGAGGACATCGACGCCGACCTCTGCACCCACATAATCTACGGTTTCGCCGTCCTCGACGGCACTTCCCTGACCATCAAGTCCCACGATCCTTGGGCTGATGTCGACAACAGTGAGTTCTTTGGCTTCAATTGTTTATTTCAATATTGAATGCGTGAACTTTCAGAGGATACGATTTTAATTGTTTGGGATTTTAGAATTCTACGAGCGCGTGCTCGCGTACAGGGCCAAGGGAAAGAAGGTCCTCGTGGCGATAGGCGGTTGGAATGATTCCGCTGGCGACAAGTACAGCCGATTGGTTAACAGCGCCGGTTCAAGAAGACAATTCATCACCAATGTCCTTCAGTTTATCGAGAAGTACGGCTTCGACGGACTGGATCTCGACTGGGAATACCCCGTGTGCTGGCAGGTAAAGTTTGGCGTTTTTCAAAATATCACACATCATTATATTATTTATTTACGATCCTTTCTCCTAAAAAAAACCCTCGTTTTTACAGGTCGATTGTACGAAAGGCCCGAAATCCGACAAGGACGGTTTCAGCAAGCTTGTAGTCGAGCTGAGCGCCGAGTTCAAGCCACGCGGTCTTCTTCTGTCGTCCGCCGTATCGCCGAACAAGCGCGTCATCACTGAGGGTTACGACGTACCCGTGGTAGCCGAACACCTTGACTGGATCGCTGTCATGACTTACGATTATCACGGCCAGTGGGACAAGAAGACCGGACACAACGCGCCTTTCTACGCGCGACCGGATGATTGGGAACCGACCTTCAATGCTGTAAGTCTACACGCGTAATGAGTATACGAGTTTATTGAAGTACTTTTATTGGGGAAGTGTAGTACAAGATCGGTATGATGCGTAAGAGCTTCCGTTGATCTCGTGCTGTGTTATTTAGCGCGATTGCATAATCTAGATTCTGGTCATGGTCTTTATCTTTAATTATGAATCTTTAACTTATATCTATCTGAACTATTGTTCATAGTGCCTTTTAATTTGTGACATTTAATTAACGATTTGTTGCATTTAAATTTTTAACATCAGACTAAATTGACCATCGCCTGATATTTCAGAACTACTCGATCCACTACTGGATCGAACGGGGTGCACCGCCCAAGAAGCTTGTGATGGGCGTACCACTGTACGGTCAGAGTTTCTCACTCGCCGAAAGGAGCGTGCACGGTCTGAACGCACCCACTTATGGTGGCGGAGAAGCCGGAGATGCGACCAGAGCTCGTGGATTCCTCTCCTACTATGAGGTAATTCAACATATCTGACATTCTTGCCCTTATCGTATGAACAAAACAATCTAAGCTTATACTCACCTTCAAACGTATAGATCTGTCAGAGAACGCTGACGCGCGGCTGGCAGGTAGTCCAAGACCCGGAGCGTCGCATTGGCCCGTACGCGTACAAGGGCGACCAGTGGGTGAGCTTCGACGACGCAGAACAGGTTCGCAGAAAGTCTGAGTACATCAAGGAGCTCGGTCTTGGTGGCGGTATGGTCTGGGCTCTCGACCTCGACGACTTCAAGAACTACTGCGGCTGCGAGCCTAGTCCTTTGTTGAGGACTATGAATCGCGTACTTAGAAACTATCCTCCTGGTCCTCTGTGTACAGTTACCGGTAAACTTTTTACTCAATCTATATAATTACAAACGTTTGAAAATCTATAATTTAAAACATTGAAAAATCCAACAATGACAAACCTTATCTATTACAGGCAACGCCATTACGGAAACTCCACCGGCCACCAGCAAACCAACGACAACTAAGCGACCAGACCATCGTCCTCCGGTAACCAGCCGACCACCCAGCACGACGACCACCGAGATCCCTGTGGAGGTCGCCACCGAGGACGTGGACGCAGTCGAAGTCGAAGCTGGAGGCTCGCGTCCACCCATCCTCCCGCCAGGTGACTGTCATGGTCACCTCTTCATCTCGCACAAGAAGGACTGCCGCAAGTACTATCTCTGCAACTTTGGTGAACTGACGGAACTGACCTGCCCTAGCGGATTGTTCTGGAACAAGGATCACTGCGACTGGCCCGAGAATACTATCTGCAAGGGTAGTTCTGGTAGCGGTAGCGGAGAACCACCTCTTATCAGGTAACATTTCGTAAACCTGTCAATACAGTGATGGAGTAGCAATGATTAGTTCTCTAGATATACAATTTAAAATCCATCTATTGAATTCTTTATTTTAACTTTATCAAGAGGAAACATTGAATGTTGCCTTCATACAGCTTGATTTTATACTAAAATAATGAATACATTTACCAAACTACAACATATATTCAACTTTGAAAACAGTACCGAGGCACCAAGCACTTTGGCACCTTGGCAAGAACCACCACGTCCCACCACCACAACCGTAGCCCCCTGGCAAGAACCACGACCCACCACCTCTACCACAACGGAATACTACCCAGATGTCGACAACAGTGATGAACTGACCATTGGCGGCCGCAAGATGGTCTGCTACTTCACTAACTGGGCCTGGTACCGTCCAGGTGCTGGCAAGTACCTGCCAGAGGACATCGACCCAAGCCTCTGCACACACATTGTTTACGGTTTTGCGGTACTTGACTACGATCGCCTCGTCATCAGGATGCACGACTCCTGGGCCGATATCGATAACAATTTCTATGCTCGTGTCATCGCCCTAAGGAAGAAGGGCATTCGCGTATTAATCGGTATTGGAGGATGGAATGATTCTGCTGGAGATAAGTACAGCAGGCTGGTGAACAATCCCGCGTCGAGGAAGAGGTTCATCGCGGACGTGCTGCAGTTCATCGAGAAGCATGGATTCAGTGGACTGGATTTGGATTGGGAGTACCCGGTGTGCTGGCAGGTTCGTAATGATTTTTTAGTATAAATGAATTATCGATTAATGATTGAACGATATGATAATAAATTTAAACTGCTAAATTCATAAGATCCTGACTTATTTCTCTCTGCTGAAAAAGCACATTTCTAACACTTATTTGAGTGCTGCAATACCTTCACGTGTAAACTTTGTATACTTTCTGTAAATATTAATGATCCAGAGTTAAAAAATATTCAAGTCGATCTGTTTCTAAAATTGCTTCTTTTTTCGTAAACAACAGAACATTCCAATGATAAAAATATAATATAGAAAAAGTAGGGTTTTAGAAACGTAATTGAAATAACGAATTTAGAGTTTGAAAAAAAAATGTTGGCCTCAGCCCTCAAAGTGTTAATAGTCGTAAGTCCTTCAAACCATTCAAAGCTTCAAAGAAAATTTCATTTTATTGAAATGGTGACAGCTTGATAACATAAATTTTGACTAAAAATAGTCATTTACAAAGTATCGCCTTTTTCGGTGAGTACTTCGGCGCTCCAAATAGCTCATTTGAAATAGTTTATACTTTTTACTTGCAGCCGACAAAATACAGTATATATGTTAAACATGCGTGCGTTAATAACCAACTACCATACCATTACAAATATCCTTTTCTTTAACATCATCACTCCATCAACAGGTTGACTGTAGCAAGGGTCCGGCTTCCGACAAGGAATCCTTCTCAGCCTTCGTGCGCGAGCTCTCGGACGCATTCAGGCCCCGTGGTCTCCTTCTCTCGGCGGCCGTCTCACCTAGCAAACGCGTCATTGATCACGGTTATGATGTACCCGTCCTCGGTCGCTACCTCGACTGGATCGCCGTCATGACCTACGATTATCACGGTCAGTGGGACAAGAAGACTGGTCACGTGGCGCCACTGTACGCCCGACCGGACGACGACTTCGACTACTTCAACGGTAACTTCACCATGAGATACTGGATCGAGAAGGGCGCCCCATCGAGGAAGCTCGTCATGGGTGTACCCATGTACGGACAGAGCTTCACCCTTGGGCAAAGCGACAACAACGGGTTGAATGCACCGGCACCTGGACCTGGACACGCAGGCGAATTCACCAGAGCCGCTGGTTTCCTCGCCTACTACGAGGTAAGTTGATATTGCGAAGAGTCGCTCATATGAAATGGTCATTGTGGAATTATGCGAATTGAAATTGAATCTTTTATTGTAGATCTGTGCTAAAGTGAAGAATCAGGGATGGACCGTGATAAGGGATCCGGAAGGCCGAATCGGTCCTTATGCAATGAGGGGCGATCAGTGGGTCGGATACGACGACATCTCCGATGTTGCCAGAAAGGTGAGTTCCGTTCGTGTAAACAATGTTCATTTAACAAGTCTGTCGTCACTAAATTAGAGTTGTAAATAAAAAAGACAAATCCGGATTGAAAAGAAAATCACCCATTCACTTTATACATCTTCTCAACTATGATGAATCAGATTACACGGTATAAAAATCTTAAATTTTAATGCATGTGCTTTGCAGGCGGACTTTATTCGCGAACTGGACCTGGGCGGCGGTATGATCTGGGCCCTCGACCTCGACGACTTCCGCAACACCTGCGGCTGCGGCAAGTACCCACTGCTCAACGCTCTGACGAGCGGACTGCGTGGATCGGGCGGCCAGCGACAAGACTGCACGTAAAAAACGAAAGCGAACCCCGACGACTTTCGCCCTTCCCATTATCCTTAGCCCTCGCGTTATCGTAAAAAGAACGCGATTATAGTTGTACTCGTAAACGAGGGCTGGCAAAAAAATGAAAGAAAGTGGATTTTATATACTAATTTAGTATACTGAGGAAATTATCCTGACTCATCTTAAACTGCCAAAATAATCTTTTCTTCCGTATATGATGATATGCCAGCTCGATGAAAGCAGATTGATAACGCGAGGATTAAGGAAAGATAAATTCGTTCTCCTCCTCGTATCTGTCGATATGAGCAGATGCTTGGAAGACAGCGAATTAGGTTAAGTAAATTTTAGTTGTAATTGTAAGTGATATATACTTTTAAAGGCTTAGTTTGTAATACGTTATTTAGCTTTTAATTGCATCGAATCTTCTCAGCATTATGTACTCCAGGATTCTGAAATGGAACAGGATTGTAAAGACATATGACAATTCAACTTTTTTTGTATTTTACGTCTGTTGAAAATTTGCGTATTGTATACAGCATACAACCTCAATAAAAAGCAATGTTTGTTTTATATAATTAAATATGTCTGTATTTATTTACCCTGTACTATGCATAAACACGCAGCATCATCAGCATCCCCAATCTTTTTTACTTACTGCAAAGAAATTTTGAATGAAGATCCTTTTAACAACAAATCATTTCCATCTATTGTTTCCACCGTAAAGTATCCTTTTCTATCATGAGCAATTATGGTTCCCTTGGATCGAATCGCATTTTTTTTTTTTATTATTTTCAATAATAAAATTCAAATATAATAAAAATATATATAACGGGCTGCGGTAGCGGTCCTCCGTGGTATTACATACGAAACATTTCGTCCAAGTGACTACTGCACAAGACCAGCACTGATTACTGTTATGCTATTCTGTACAATAATTGATCAATATATATAGTATCAATATACCTAGTATGCCTATAAAAAGGTTTTCCTGGGCAATGACGTACATCAACTATTTCTTCGTATATGCACGATTCTACTAAGATCTTTTTAAACTTATTAAACAGAAGAATAATCCTGTTACTATTAACCGTGCAACGGGTGCAACCACTATGTTATTTATAAGAAATCTCCTCGATAACTTCAAAACGTAATAAATAAACATGTATTAGATTAAATATATATACAGTGAAATATATTGTATGAAAAGGATTAATTAAATCTTTTATTTACGGTAGTAAATAAAAGATTGCAAATAAAACAATAGTTAACAACAATAAAAAATGAAAATCCAATATATATTACGAAAAGTTATAATGATAATTGAATACGCGCGCAGACGGTACCTATACTGCCCTGAAAG
>JAPYZP010002836.1:0-12569 GCA_030522985.1 Torymus sinensis
TCACACTTTTTTTAGGTTCAGAATAACATATATAATTGAAAAATCAAATAAAAAAAAAAATAATTTTTGGACATATTTTAGGTCTATGACCCCCTTAAAGCTTTTTACCTTTTAATGGATACAGTCTGCGCGACATTCCACCTGGTACCCGTAATTGAAAATTGCTGTCATGGCGCCGTTCAGGGCGAAAGTCGTAAGAAAGATCTCGCGTCATTTAATGTTAGCGCAAGCGGTATATAGTTGCGGATAATGCGGTTTTTTAAGTAGCAAGAGACGCTCTTCAAACCTCTGACATATAGACTTTGTGGGTCCATCCGACTGCAATGGCAATGGACTGTCAAAACCATCTGTATGCTGTGAGACGATTAATTTATCTGAAGTTTCTTAAAAATTCTTATTGAAGAAGGAAGAATGTTTTCGTCCGTTTTTTTTTTCATTATCTTTAGACTGAAATGATTTGATGCGAAATTAAATTAATGCAGTGCAAATAAAAAACTTTTACGTCTAACGAACTTCCTGCTTCAATTCGGTAATACATCACAATGTAATGGTAAACCCATCTTATTCCATCATCACATTTCTTGATGGCTATATTGAACAATTAACAGTGGAATACTATATTTATATGAAATTTCAGTTTATAAGTAAACTTTTTATCTTTATTTCATAATTAAGAATTTTCATAACATAAGTTTAGAGTCTTCCTTTATAAAATAAAAGCTTGATTTACTAATATATTTTTCCTCTTAAAAATTAAACTAATAAAAAATCTAGTAACTGGACTTCTACAGGAGTAGAACCCGAATAATATTAAGTTGGAGCAATAATTCACTTCATGCGTATACATTTCAACTTTTGAACTAATTATATATAATAGTCCTTATATTCGAAATTCGAGATTCATAAAATGCTATTTATCCAAATCCGCTTATCTTTTTGTTTCCTTTTAAAAGAGAACAAATTTTAATTAAAATGTAAGAGGGTTGTTTCTGCATTAGTGCTTACTCTATAGCAATTAATGTCGTGAGTAGTAATATCTTGACTACGACTTGTAAGATGTAACTATAGGTCTTTGTCAGATGGCCTATGGCAAAGGTACTACAAACTAATATCAAAGTTGGGGTTGAACTTTGCAACTGTTAGAACGATCATACTTCAAAATATTACTAATAAGTCGGTGTTGAACTAGAATATAAATTCTCGTGATGAAGATCGACATACGTGTTTTGTAAGCATAATGAAGAGTAATAATGAGGCATAAATTATGGCAAATGTACAATGAAACAATTAACAGTAGAACTAAAGAAAAGAAAAGCTAAGGCAACAGGCAAAATAGCTGATTTAGTGCAAAGGCTAGGTAGTTGATGTTAAAAAAGATTTTATTTTTTTAATTTTATTTGATAAAATTTTTAGGCTTGTTGATTATGATAAATTATTTATCAAGGTAATACCAGAAGATGAAGATAAATTATATAATTTAATTACGCCTGATCCTAAATTATATAAAGATTTAAATACATCCTTAAGCTTGAACATCGAAAGTAATTATGATACTCAGTATTTAACTTCAATTCAAGCTTCTGTTAACAATAACAAAGGCAAACAAATGTACAATGATAGCTATTTAATAAGCTTAAGAAAAGATTGTAATGATCAAAATGAAACATTTTTATGTACCAGAGTAGCTTCTAAATATACAAAAGCTATTGTATACAGTATTGATGTAAAAATAACACCATACAAATGTATTTCTGATACGCAGTGTGAGTGTGCAACTGGAAGAGGTCCTACAGCTCACTGCATACATGTATGTGTAGTTTTTTTTAGCTATTTCGGATTTTGTAACAAATAAGAATCTTAAAACTAGGCAAACATGCACTGATCAATGAATTGTTAACAATGTTCTTTTGCAAAATATAATTTATTGTAAGCTTGTATACTTAGCGACAACTCACTACAACGCAAAAGTTATCATTAAACAATTACCATAAGCTATACCGAATTTTGGAATGTGAATTATAACTAGATAACTGGATTTATATTATATTCACGACTATATATCATTCAGTTTATGTCGATGTTACATATATATATCAGCTTCTCTGTGTCAAAGCGCTGACAGTTCCGGGAAATCGCGGTCTCGACCAACGATTTTCCCCTTTTCTCTTCTCTCTCTCTCTCTCTCTCTCTCTCTCCCAATCTCTAACTATCGCTCTCTAGCTCTCAGTCTCGAACTGCACCCCTTGCTCTTCGTCGAATCGAATCTCAAGGCCAATCCACTTGCCCTGGCTCTGAAAATCCGCGGTAGCGCGCTCTGCTTAGACAGCTAGAAACCGACGTGTGACGTGCCTCGCATCTGTGAATCTGTCCGGGCGATCGTGGTGATAAGGTGTACGATACTCCATCCGGCGAACGGATTGCGTTTCCTTGGCACGTAGATTCAGCGAGATGTCCAACTTTGTACATTTAGTGGATTCGATTGACACTGACGGGAATTTACAATAGCCATTCAAGTTACGTAATGACTTTTGTAAGTAATAAATAGTTTAACAAGTTCTGAAAGTCAGGTTCTTTACTGGAAATTCAAGAATAATTTACAGTAAATTTATTTTAAAGGGACAGTACATTTAAAATCTGGAAGGAAATCACTTTATGAGGGAATAATCATTGATAATAGTAAAAATGTTCCACCTAAAAGAGGACGCGTGTGTATCTATTTTAAAAAAAATGTTTTACATCTTCTTACCTTCTTAACAAACACAGTAATTAATCGATATCCAAAATTCATTATTCTAGATTGAAAAATTATCCGTTAAATAAAATGAATGAAAATCTTGAGTACATATACTTCTCTCAGTTTAAAATATTTAATTAAATCTTAACACTCAAAGTATATGGCCAGAGTAGGTGCATTTAATTTTCCAATGGCACGTCTACCTTCAATTGAAGTAATTTCCATAATTTCAACAAAACTCTCACTATCCACTTGTAGTGAGAGACATTTAGAAACCTTTTCCGTTATACCTTTACACATAATGCCTTAAATGTTCACTTTTAAATTCACTCATGAGTGCAACAAAATTAAAAACTAAGAAAAAGAAAGAAAAAAGCAGTTGAAATCGCAGTGGTTTATGACATTTGTATTTATACGACGCTAGTAGACAAGTGATGTCGGTTACAAGAGGGAGCAAGTTACCATTGACAATTGGATAATCACCTTATGAAAAGGAAGTACAAAAATGTGATGTGACGTTCCATTAAATTTTAAATTCAAATACAGCTATACTTTTATTTGTATCCCAAATCCCGTACATAAATTAAATTATGTATTTATTATCTTTATTCTAATCATTTAAATAATATTTTTTCACACTTTCCGAAAAAGATTTTCCTAAAGATTTTCCTAAAGATTTTCCTAAAGATTTTCCTAAAGATTTTCAATGTATTCAAATAAAAAACCGCTGCCAATTCATTGGCTAATTGCTTCCTCAAACTCATTTATTGATTCCTTTTGTTAAATTTAAATGCCAAAAATAAATTATTCAGAATTATTTTTAATCAATTTCCATTCCAGAAGTCAGAAATTCACTTCAGAAGTCATTCCGCTACGACATTTTACAGAATTTTAAATTATTTAGATATGCGAAATTCTTTTCTAAAAATTGAATCTACAAATGAGGATAAGCACTTAAAATTTTAGCTAAATTTTAGAAAAGTGTAATGAATGGTTAAAATTTAATAAATGATTAGAAATCGCAACTAGAAAGTATTTAAAAAAAAATTTAACTTCAAATATCTTTGGTCGTATAGACGGATTTTTTTGAGCAATGAACTGGATCCTTAGATATAAAAAAGCTACCTCTCTGCCAAATTTCAAAACGATTCATCGCCTTTTACGCCAGTTATCGTAGACAAAAGAAAATTTACTATTTTGCTAAAATAATTTTTTTCTCGAAAACAAAAGATAATCTCTTGAAATTTTAGCTAAATGGTTTACTACATACGTGCAATAAGTGGTTAAAAGTTGAAGTCTACAAATAAAATATTTTTTAGAAATAAATTAAAGAAGTATAAACCATATTTGTAGCACAGTGTGACCTATAAGCCCGCACTTAAGTCACGCCTATCCGTGCGCTAAGTAGTCGATTATTGCACAGTGTTTATCGCACTCGCTACGCTCGCGCGCTAACCTCACCGTGCAAAAATGCTAGTGTCTTAAGTAGCCCATTACACGGCGGGAAGTTAGGGCATGTATCGTAATGTACTATTTCATCAATAACAAATGACACGCTAAAAATAATTCAAATAAAAAAAAAGAAAATGTAGGTTATTTAGAGACCTTCCAATAAAAATTTATGAGTTTAAGTAATAATAATAGTTGTAACAGATTAAAAAAAGGCTGAGGCTATTTGTACGACAGAAATATAGTACATTAATTCAGAGTATTAATTCCAGAACACCTCGCTGTGATGTTTATTTTGTTTTGATATCTGACTAGAGAAATTATATTCTATTACATATGTATATACTTTGTGTACATAAATCTGTCGTACAAATAGCAGAGGCGTTAAAAAAATCGAAAAAACGAAAATTTGAAAATCGTTTTTTGGTTAAAAAAAAAGAAGATCAATAACATCGAAGAATAGGTAATGTTCTTTTTATTGTCATCCGAAACGAAGAGAATAAGCTTTTTCCGGTGAAAATCGATCGAATGGTTGAAAAGCTATCGCCAGTACACACAGATACACACACACACACACACACACATGCAGACAACACACGCGCGCACGCGCGCACACGTCACACACCCATACACTCACACACCCACACCTACGCGCGCGAAAATTATGTTGCTCAAAAACGACGAACAAAGTCTTCAATCACGTTTTTAAACATTTTTTGTCTCAAATTTTGTTCACTGTTACAAAGCTTTCTCTTTGAGGAAGCAATAATAATACAGCGAAGTAAAAAGTTATTAGAAATTGATATGGTACTCTCTAAAAATAAATAAACGATGAAAAGTCGCACATCGTTACGAAATATGGATATTTTCCTACCCAATTTATCTGTATAGACAAGAAAAGAAAATGAACTTTTTGTCATTCTAAAGGTGTCTAGTCGCCCTAAGAGACTTGTGACTTGCAGTGATTTAAATTAAAATTTTAGTTTATGTTGCTTACAAAAATATCTATTTTATTATACTTTAGATATACGCCCCTAAGTGAATAATTTATTAGTAAAGATTGGATATTCGCCGCTAAATATATCATTTATTAGTAAATACTAGTAATCATAAATTTATTACTATTAGACTTTGAATAAATTATTAATAGTTGCATCGATCAATAGAGCTATTAACTGGAACAAAAGACAAAGTGCTTTTCAATATCGAAATGTATGATCTTCAACACCGCATATGTGCCAAAATTATTAGCGTCATTTGAAATAGCATATTAAACATTGATCAACAGCTCGCTCTCGCAAACAAGCAGAAAATCTTATAAGGTTGCGGTAAGCAACAAAGCGACATAACTTATCGGAAACTGAATTCTTTTTTAGATCTGCACGAGCGATTGGCAGTCTCCAAGGACGAGGACGTGACGAAGTAAAAAGCCGCAGAACTACGGAACAACATGCTGATCGTGACATCGGCGACATCGCCCGAAGAATAGACGACGTAATGATCGCATCTTCGTCTCTATCTGAAGCTAGACGCTTCCGCGGCGAGGCACAAAAGGATAGACGAGTGAGTGTTCACGTGCATGTGTGCACCTCGCGTGAAAATCCGTTTGACGCGGGTGAACGGCGAAAGAAATTTCGATCCTTTCGACTTTTGCTTTTTCACTCTTTCTCTCTCTTCCTCACTTTCTACCTCTTCCGGCATGAAAGCGTCTTTATAATATATGCTTCATACACGCAAAATCAACTTTGTGATCTATGAATTTTGACGGGTCACGTAGATCAACCCGGGTGCGCAGAAACAGAGGGAAGAATTTGGGATGAAGGAAATAACAGAAATTGAAAGAGAAATGTATCGTTTGATTTCCGAGAAGGGTATAGGGTCGCGACAGGAGATGTTGTGACTATATAGTTACTCGAGCGTGAGGGGATTTCCTTTTTGTTTGATGGGTGCGTTCGACTGATAAAATACGACTTTAAATGTAACGGTATTCTTTCGCCTTTTCTTGAAGGAAATGTATTATAATGGTCCTTTTTCCTCGTACGACTATACATTTGCTTTAGAAACATTCCGATGAAATTTTCGTAAAAATAATTAATTCTTCACAAGCAAAAATTATTTACGTAGAAATTGAAAGAATCTTATTACATAATGAAAGAGTAAAAGTTTCACTAATTCATAAATTAATTCTTGCGTCGGGTGGAAGAAATAAAGGAAGCAAGAATTTAAAGAGTAGAGAACATTAAGAAATGTTTCAGATTTTAAAAGAATCATAAAGGCAGAGAAATAATAAGATAATTATAAAAAAAGGGGAAGCTATAAAGAAGTTAGTAAGTTTAAGGAGAAAAATGATGCAGAAAATATTGCACGATTCAGAGTTCCATACCCGCATTGAGCCTTTCTCGCAATTAACAGATCACAGGAGGTAACTAATATTAAAATGAATAATTAAACGATAGTCTATGCCATAAATGCATTTTGTGAAAAATATTCAAAGAAATTAAATAAGCTTTAGCTGTTTAGTTATTTTGAAGCTTTGTTTTAATTAAAATCAAAATTTTTACATGCATCATAGTTTAACGCGTAAAAAAAATTTCATTTTCTTCGTCCTAATATTTCTCTTCTCTTCAACGAAATAATGGTTTTGTTTAAATTTTTTATAGCACTGAGACGATACGTGAAAAGACGGGAACAAATAAAAAGCAGCGACAATCACCGCTGGCAGAGTGAAGAAAGTGAAAATAAAAAGCTTGCAAAAAGTGAAAATCTCTCGCGACGCCGAAACGGAAAGTGAAAAGTGACAGCTGTCGTGAGTGGCGGCAACGTAAGCACGCAAAAAGAAAAGCCAACGCGATTATAGTAAAATACAAAATAACGAAGAGAGCGTCTAGAGAAAACTCAAGCTTCGAAACTTCGTCTCCCGAATCAAAGCTTTCGCGCTGCAAAAGAACGCAACTACGGCGAGCAGCAAAAAGCCGGTTGAAAAAAGTACGTCCTGGAAAACTCGAAGGTGAAACTCTCGGCAGACGTGGAAGAAACGGAAAATCCGATAAAACTGCTGGAGGGAATATACGCGCGGGGTGCAGCGGGGTATCGATGAAAAGAAGCCGGCGGAGAGTGAGTTCGTCGGGCGCTCAACGCGCTCTGCAGGCGATGCAGTCGACGTCGTGGGGTCGTTGAGCCGCTGCCTCCGGAGTACGAGGACGACAGGGACGGCGAGGAGGTGGCGGCCACCTGTCAACGCCGAGGATGTAGCAGCGTCCGCGGCCCGTCGGCGTGATGGTGATGGTGGCGGCGCTCCAGGCGGTCGCGGCTGCAGTCGCGTAAGCGGCCCGAGCGCTGCCGATATGGACTTTCCGAGCCCGAGCGGCAATGACACGCACTGCGAGCTCCAGCACCGGAACTTCATCTTACCCGATAGCGGTGAGTATTTGCGCTTATCATGAGATCTTGATTTCCGCAGTAGCATGAGTGCGTAGAGACTTGTGGAGAATTTAATCAGTAGTTCAAGCCTACGATTGATCAGACATTCAAAGATAAAATTACAAAAAAAATGTTCTATGCAATACTGGTTGACGTATTTATAATCGATAACAAATATGCAGAGAATTTATCCCTATAAATTTAAATGCAGACAGTCATTAAACACTAGGCTGGGTCCTACTTATTGTAATACGCAATAAATATAATGCAATATAAGGAAAAGAAAGTTACGTATGAAAACGAAATCAGATGCTCTATATGTATATCTTGCTTATAAAATGTTTTAAGGATAGCTTTGAATACATGAAATAAATGCGTCTGATATTATATTTATATTTTAAATATGATAAAATAATAAAACTCATAGTTTATACTTGAAGCTGATCCAACAAAAATTAGATTTTGTATTTTGATTTCGTAACATTTCCGCGAACAATATTTCGTTAACTTATGAAACTTCTTTTTTATTGGAAATTATGCGTCAGAAAGTAGCGATCCTCGTATGGGCCACTTGGGCTTCTGGAACATATCAAGCACGTAACGCATCAAGTCCATGAGAGACATACGTTGTACTATTTGCTAGGGGTCACGCGAGACACGTTTACAACCCTCGTTGAATGTGAATGTTACGTGAGGCAATAGGGTACACCTGATTTCCTTTCCAATGCAAACAAAGACTCCCCAGACAATACATGCCATTATTTTTGTAGTCTTTGGTTAAGTACGTTTTTTAATTTAGTTAAGTGTAGAGTTGAGTATCGTTTTACGTAAAAGAAAAATGTATATTAATTTCAATCAACCTTTCAATAATACTAAAACCCGAATTAATTACTTTGGTAGACTGTTTTCTGAAAAAGATTCTTTCAATGTACTAAGGCAAATTAAAGAAAAATCGAAGCTTTTACTTAAATTAATTTCGTTATCTTTTTAATCATTCTCTTACTTGAAAAATGAAAAATTGAATCATGGAACAATAAAGAACCTAACAAAACCAAAACATAAAAAGCTTTACAACAAAATAAAAAAATTTAGTTTAATTTAATGACAGTTTAATAAATTACTATATATTATGTAATTTAATTTTACCTTCACTTTAACAAAAACTATTGAAACAAGTTTTATACAAAATTATAAAGAATAAGAAATGATTTAATATTTCTTTAAAATTAAGTAATTTAAATGTGATTTCATTATCAGACAATTGTTTGAAAAGAAGTTGTATTTTATTAGTTAGCTCATTTTGAGTTTCAACGAATAAGATAATATTTTAATAGCAATGAAACAAAGGCATTTAATCAAATGATTCGAGATTAGACCACTTTGAATACACAATATAGGTATTTCAATAGAAACTAAAAATAGAGCAATGATAAAGTGCTAGTGTCAGACAACGAAGAATACGAGGCAAGCTTAACTTACTTGTTGTCATTAATTCTATACTTGCTATATGTTATTGAGTTAGAAAATATGTACTTGGGATGAATATTTATTAGTTTAGCAGTTTATCTTTATGCTTATGTGGCTTCGTTTTTATTAACAAACTTTTTAATTAATGACTAAAAATATAAAATTTCGTGATTTAAGGTAACTGTATAACAATTATTTTTATTTATACACTGCAATAGTAGTTCAATGTAAGTGAAGAAAGTTAACCGACTATTGTAACTGGTTGTGGTCATTACCTGCCGGAACACTCCGAGGAGAGAGGCAACGTAATGGAGCAGTGCTAATACCCGCAAATTAAGGATCGGCAAGTGGTCGGAATTCTAGGAAGATGCTCCTAGAGGCGCAGTGCACTTGACCCTACGGGGATATCAAACGAATACCAAAAATGCAAAGAATGCTTGCCATTTACAGACAATTAATTTACCTATTGTATAAGTTTCTAATTAATTCATATTTCAAGTTCCATATCAGGAATTAGATAAACGATTTATACTACGCCACATCTATATGCAAGCGATAGCAGTCGCGCTTTTTCGGTTGAAAATTTAGAACCAACAAGTACAACACGAGTAGGTGCATTGTCACTACACGAAGGAAAAACAACTTCGATCTGCTCGGTCTAGGTGCAACGCGTTGAATTCATTTTAGGAGTCTCTCCCTCTCTCTCTCTCCCTCTCGCTCAGGCCGATAAAACTATCCATTGACTGTTTACTCCCCCGAGGGATGAATTCCCGGAGGATTCTGCCTCTGTAATCAAAACAAGCCAAGTTGCTATTGTTTTACTTTAGGACTTTCATTCTATTACCTTATCGTTATTATATTAAATTCCTGTTAATGTAATCTTCAGTTTGGCAAGTATTTATGATCATCCACAATTTGTTTATTTGATTTAAAATAAGAACGAGTATAAAACATTCAATCTCCAGTAGTTATCAAATATAAGAAGGATCCTTATACTTCTCATAACTTCTTAAGCTTTTTAGCTTAATTGTATAGGTCCTTATCTTTCAGAAACTTTTAATATCACTAATATAAGTGAATATATTTAAGTCTATAAATACCTTCTTATGTATCACTACTGCAAGATAGAAGGCTGATAATATATCATCGAGTACCGTTGATCATTGCACTATTTAATTAACAATCGTTCTGCTGCTTAAACTAAAATATAAATAAAACTTGTTTGCCAATTTGAAATTCATGTAACAATGAATACTAATTCTAAATTATTTAAAGCAAATAAAATGCAAAGTTTAATGGATACAATTTTAATGGTACATTTGATTGAGTCCACAATTATTACCGCGGTACTGTAGACAACTGGAATATTATATAATAAAACGAGCTGCCTCGAGAAAATCCATGATAAATCTTTTAATCGCGAGTTACACCCTTTAGATGCAAATGAGGATGTAAATTTGTAAAACGCCTGAAGACGGGCATTAAGGCGGTCGAGGTGCGCGTGAGCGTCCAACCTATTTTCCTGTCTACTTTTTGTAGGCATCCAATCTCTTCTCTGAATATCTTTCTCTATCTTATCTCTCGCTCTTAATTATCTTCTAATATTTTTTTTCTTTGCAAGTGTTATTTTTTTATTATTGCTTACTATCTTTAAGTTGTGATGTAAAAAAGACAAAAAACAAAACATAGTGTAAAATTTCATTATATATATAATTAAAGTTTCAATAAAAAAATTGATATTTTTTCAAATAAAATATTTAAAAAACTAGAGAGCGCGTAATCAGATTAATAATTCAGCAAACGTTACTGGAGAACGAATATTTTTTGTGAAAGTCGCAGAAGAGATTTCAATCAAATATACAGAGTAAATCCGTCCTTACTTTACATATATACATATATTTGTTCGAGATCGTATTACGTGAAAATCTATATCTAAAAAAGAAGGTATAAAAAAAGATCACTTGAAACTTTCATTAAAACTTGGAAGTCACTCCGTAACGATATTCTTCTCGCTGATTTCGAAAAAAAAAACTGATCGCAAATCGCGCAGAGTGGAGCGAGAGCTGTGTAACAGAACTTCGCCCGTTAAAGTTGTCGTTAAAATTCAAGGGTGCCGGCAATTTGAAAATGACAAATTTGCATTCGCGTCAACTTCTCTCGTCAGCCGTCCTCGCGCTCGTCCTGATATCTCCGTCTCTCCCTCACCCCTCTATCTCTCACACACACTCTACATCCTGCCTCTCCTCTCCGCCACTTTTCCTCTCTGTTTACCCGTCTCTCCTATCTCTCCTCCCGTACGCCCGGTAGCGCAGTATAGAGCGGCATCGCGCCACCTGCAAGCTCGCCCGCGCGGATGTGCTTTATTTCGCGAGAGGCTTCCGAGAGTTCGCCTCTCTCGCGACGGGCGCGCGCGCGCGCGCGCATGCTGTCAAGTACCTCTCGCTCCACATCGCCCGAGAGATAAGAGCGAGGGAGACAGAGTAGCGAGAGAGCGAGCGAGCGAGAGAGAGAGAGAGAGAGAGAGCGAGAGAGAGCAGAATGGCCCGTGGGGAATTTCGAAGAAATTCAGGTCATCGTTAAAGTCCTCGAGAGAAGCGGCGGCGGCGGCAGCGCTGTGCAGCATTTGCCTCGGAAACGGTGATGCTTGCGATGCGCGCTAGGGTCGGCATAACGGCTCGACGCTCGCGCGCGCTTTTGGCCACAGCCGCTCGCCCGGCGTATACACATCGTCTACCGACCGCTGATTGCTCGTCGCCTAATTAAGTCCGTGCGAAGAGAGGGACAGACAGAGAGAGATGGTGTTTTATGAGGAGGGACGGACGGATTACCCTTCTCGTTACCTTTCGGCTGCGCCGGAATTTATCTCTGTAATTGCGCGACGATCCCTTGAGCTGATGTCCCGTGGCTTTGATTGTTTTGAGGGGTGTCATGTCTTCCTTTGTTACCTAAATTCAATGCATGTATAATATCCGCGTATTTTTAACGTGATTCTGAATAATTCATAAACTTTCTGGAGCCACTGTAGATTGTTCCGAAGAGCCATCGTAGACTTGGAGAGAAGTGACTTTTGGCTGCCTTGAGGATTCGGGATGAGAGAGCTAATGTCGCGTGGAGGCCAATTATTACTTTCATCTATTTATATCTGCTGTGTGCCAAAATGTCAGACGATGATGAGAACGTTTCGTAAACATTGTTGTCACTCGCAGTGACCTCTCTCTCTCTCTCTCTCTCTCTCTCTCTCTCTCTCTCTCTCTCTCTCTCTCTCTCACACTCACTCTATCTCACTCTCTCGCTCTCTCTCTCTCTCGCTCTCTCTCTTTCTCTCGCTCTCTCTCTCGGCCTCTCTCTCGCTCTCTCTCTCTCTCTCTCGCTCTCTCTCGCTCTCTCTCTCTCGCTCTCTCTCTTGCTCTCTCTCGCTCTCTTTCTCGCTCTCTCTCGCTTTCTTTCTCGCTCTCTCTCTCTCTCTCTCTCTCTCTCTCTCTCTCTCTCTCTCTCTCTC
>JAPYZP010002837.1:0-12567 GCA_030522985.1 Torymus sinensis
ATTATACATATATATCGCCTGATTCCTCCCTCTCCCTCTGCGCCCCGCGTGTAACGAAGTGAAAGGTAAATAAAGGCTCGGCTTCTCGAATTTCAACATTCGCGCACGTGTGTTTAGAATAAATTGAGCGCTCTAGGTACACTACACGACGATGCGTATACCGGAAAAACCGTTCGAGTGCGCTAAGCGCGTGACGTCGCGGATTTTTGCAATTCTCCTCCGACGGTTTTCCTTATCGCTGCTATATACGCGAGCTATTATTACTTGGCAATAACTAATGCGCGAGTGCGTAAAGAAATTGTTGCGAGTTTAGAGGGATCGCGAATGAGGCTGTCTGTAACGATATGATAATGTTAGCGCGTATAGTCTAGACTGCGGTGCGCGATATGATTATGTTTAATATGTAACTTATGAGTGTAATCGTATAGTGCGACGCCGGCAATTTGCCGGTGGTATGTATATATAATAGCGATAGGAATATGTATATTTGCTATGTGTATAAGTATATATTATGTACATGCATTCGTATATATGCCATGTGCCGTCCTTGCTGCGTTATTTAAAGTCGTTTACAGGATTGAGTGTTCTCTTATATATTATAAAGATTTAGAATCTTCATTTTAGTTACTTTTTTAACAGATGAAAATTTACTTTAACTTATCCGTATTATACTGAGAAAAATATCTGTTGAAAATTGACATATGCACAGCGTTTTCGCAAGTTTTATTGGTCATATATTTATCCTATGATTCCCAGAAAAATGACTAACTATTTTTTTTATGCGATATTTTTAATTAAGAAGTATACTGTCATTAGATATTATTAAGAAAATCTATTGCTAGAAATGATATCAATATGACTTATATTTAATATCAATACATTGTTTAGATCGATTTTCGATAAATAATGTTTATATAGTCTTATGAGAATTCAGTTTAGGATCTATTTATATATCAGCTTATAATCTATGTACAATGTTTCCCTTGTTATTACGAAATTCTGGCAATATTATAATTATCGTTCACAAATTAATTGTATACTTTATAGTACCTCTATAAAACAGACAGTTAAGCACTATCGAATTTAGCGAATTCTTTGCAAAATTTTCTCATCATTCGACTACATATTATTTTGCCATATAGGCCTCGCGCAAACACAATAGTAACGTATGTATGCACAACATACACACCACACACTGTACTAGGATATTACTACAGTTCTGCGTCACCACACGCGGCTGATCGATATTACAAAAAAATCTACGCGTAAGATCATAATAAGATATGCAAATTTCATTCTTATTTATAATTCTTATTAATCATTATTTCCCTATCTTAAAAAGAACTCGGCCGCCGTACATTTCTATACTTTATATAGGTACATACATTCAAACGCACTCGAATGCGTGTATATATATGCAGCCCTACCACTTGCTCTCTCTAACATGATGTGCATCGCGATAAACTCATTATTCCTTGGCAGGTGCACCAACGCGCGCTGTCGCGCCTCGTTATCGCCGCTCAGGTATCTGCCCCGATACAATCAGTATACAGCCACACAGATTCCCATTTCTGCTCCCAGTAGTGCATATACGTATAATATATATATACGTGCACTCTAGTGTACGTACCTATTACACTTACGAGGATATACGAGTATGAGTAACGCGAGCTCCGAGTATATATAAGTATCGCGTTACTCGCGCAATTTTTACGTCCTCGCTCATCGATCCACGACGCAGCGCCTTCGCGTGCTATTATACTGCCAGTATATATACGTATATGCATATATAGGTAGCGTACTTGGTCGCGCGTTATATATTTGAAAAACGGCGCGCGCGCGCCGCGCCCCTCGGCTGTGTTCAGAAATTAATTTTTTTCATCTTTCGTTTGGCAACGTTGGCAACAGCTGATACATTTCGGAACGCATTGCCACTGTTCTTTATACTCGCGGTTTTTTGACAATATTATGCAGCGGCGATTCGTCTGCTCCGATGTCACGCATATCGGAGTAGTATTCGGAGTAGTCCGTACCCCATAGGTACCTACGTGCGTGCGGGAGATGTGACAACGGCGCACGTATATACTATAGTTGAGTTCAGTGTGCCGTCCCGGCAAGGTGAATCGGTTGACCCAAAACAAAGGAGTGGACAAGTGGAAGTTTAGTGGCCGCCCGCGCCCCTGTTTATAGTGTCATATCGACTGTGGTGAATGCTCGCGTTATAGTGGATGCGTGATGCGATAAGAGGGCAGGCGGGAGCGGCTGCGTGAGTGGGTGAGAAAAAGGGTGTGCGTGCGTCCGCGCACACCGTCGTGTTGTCATATACGATGGACTTAATTGGATGGCCGATTAAGATTAGGCGGGATGACGAGGGCGATGAGTGCGGCCACTATTCCGCAGCCGTCGAGACTTAACCTCAGGGGAGCCTGACAGCAGCAGCAGCAGCAGGTGTGTTGACGCGCGCGCGCGCGCGAGTGAGGATATACTTAGACAGCGATCGAGATGGTGCGCGTGATACCAGTGCACAACTTCCTGGAGCAGAATGTCGCGCAGATCGAGGAGCCAACGGCGAGCTGCAGTACCAGCAACAATGAGCTCCTGCTGCTCGCCCTGCCCAGCCACTGCGTGGAGGTGCGCGACCTCGGCGCGCCCGAGCTCAAGTTCCTCACCGCCTTTCCCACGGTCGATCTCGTCGGCCAGATACTCCACTGCGCCAAGGGCAATTATGTGGCCACTCTGGAGACCAAGATCTCCAGGGACACCACGCACAGCAGCAGTTTTGTCAGGGTATACGTCAACTGGGATACCCAGGAGCGACAGCCCATGAGGGCTAGAATAGCGGGCAGAGTCACGCCCAGTTTGAACAGGCCCCAGAACAGTCTGGAGATGATAGAGCTGCCGCTGAACAGCAAGCCCACCGCTATAGCCTGCTGTCAGACCACAGGGAACTTGCTGGTGGCTGCCGGTAATACCCTGATTCTGCACGAGTTTAAAGTTGAAACGCAGAGCCCGTCTAAGCTGAAGTTTATTGACTTTGAGGCGAGACCATGGTCTCTGGGTCTGCACTTTTCTCCCGTGCGTATGGAGCTTGTGGAGGACTTTGTATCTGTGATGGATTCTTCGAGATTTGTTGTCTTTCGTCTGACAAATCCGCTTTATGATGATATTGATCATTTAAGCTCTCTAACTTCCACAACTTCATCTTCTAATGACAAGACTACAATATCAACTGATTTTTGTAGCATGGAAACTGTAGATAATTCCATTTCTGTGGCTTCTAATAATGAGCTGAACATGACAAAGCAGAAAAACAACTCAAATCAAAAACACAATGTTGACAAGAATTCCAATCCTCGCAGTTTTCTCAACTTCAGCATGAAGAAGAGTAAGAAGAACATGTGTATAGATTGGGACAGTTTAGCTAGTGATGAAAAATTAGGATTAGAATCTTTGATGAATGAAGCTATTGTTGACCAAAATTCTCAACCCTTTTCTATGAATTTACCTTCCATTTGTTTGGAAAGAGCTGGACCAGGTCATACTTTAAATCCTTTTGTACTGAATTCTGCCGATACAGAAGTATTTATCAAAACAACTTCTCCTGATAATGGCTGGTCTGAAAATTATGCAGTGAAAAATATTCTTCGTCTGAAAATCGCTAGATCAAATGATTTTCCTCGAGCAGATGGTAACGCAGAATTCTTCACATGTTCTGTTTTGAAGCCACTTTATATGAAAACTAACAATAATAATAATGGATTAAAAAAGTCAATACTCAGGTCTGACAAGTATAAATATCTTAATGGTGTAACATGTTTAATTTGCACAACTCAAGAAGGATACATCTACCACTTTAGCATAGAGAATAATGACAATAGCAATCCTACATGTTTAACTACTTATCCATTTACAGCTCCAGTTATTCATGTTGCATTAGAATGTACAATTTTACATGCTTTAACAGAAGCTGGCTTAGAATCATATACTTTACGCTTATCACATCATATTTCTAAAATGACATCACAACTACAAAATTCAAAAAATATTTGTCCTGATGTCTCTGAACCAGTATGTTTGATTGGATTAAGGCCTTTCTTGGGTGTTCAAAAGTTAATCAACTCTGATAAAAATATTGTACTTTTGGCTAAAGATGAAAATTCTTGGACATTGTATTCATTGAGACTACCTAGACCAGAAAATGTTTATTATGATATTGTTAATGCTGCTAAAAATCACAGGTATGATTAATTTCAAAATAAATATTTTTAAAAATAAACTTATTTCAGAGTAAATTTCAATTTATACCAAATACAATTTTGTTTAATTTTAGAACAACCAGTCCATCAACATATAGACATTTACTAGAGGAAGCTCACACTATGCTACGTTTGGCAAAGGATGTAGCAGATTTAAATAGTAATGATAATGACCAAAGTGATTTGAAATTAGAAAACCTTTATGATCAGTCATGTGCACTTTTGGGAGATTACTTTATCAGGGCAGATACTGAATTAGAGAGACGCCTATGCATTCCATATTATAAAATGTCTGGCTTGAAATCTAGTGAAGTTTTGTCAAGAAAATCAACTCACAATTCTCCAGGTTTAGTAACTTATATTACAGATGTACTAATGACTGTAAATGCGGGGCCAGAAGCTGATGCACTTTTCCAAGGTCAAGACATTGTCGAAATCATTAGCAGTGAAAGCAGAGAAGACTTGCTTAAAATTATTTTAGGAAGTGTTGTCATTCGAGAATATGCAACAGACAAATTAATTAAACTCTTGTCATCACAAAGTGAAGATGATTGTAGTCAACTTGCTCTTACACTTCTTTATATTCAAGCAGAGAAGCAAACTTTAGCTGAAACCACACTCGATCATGTATCGGACAGGTTTCTTTTACGCACTATACTAGAGTATCCTCATCTGCTATTTGATGAAGCAGCTTTTGACTCACGCAATAGAGCTATTCTCTCCTTCTCCGATTTTTCCGCTACGTTAATTTGCCGCAAAAGTCTTGTTTTTGCCCAAATTCTTACTCAGCTTGTTGAAGAAGAGATTCTTACACTTCATCAAGTTATGCAGGCAAGTAAATCTTTCAAAAAATGAATATATTATAAAATTATTTTTATTAAAATAATGCGTATTGATTATTTTATACATTAGATTAAAAACGTGATTAAACACTTTATAATTGAAGAATCCTATTTTTGCAGGTTTTCCTAGAATATTTGCCATCACGAGTAGGAAGAGATGGTCATGATGCAGCAGCTGCCTTGCAGCAGTTCCTGGAAACATACCTTCATAGCTACTTCTCAAAACTACAAGATAAAAATGATATCAGTTACGACTTTGCCTTAATTGAAGCTTTCAAGATTCTTGTAAGATCTTATTTAGGTAAATTAATGCAATCCAGAGTTTATAAAGCAGAGGAACCTTTCAAAAGTGGTGATTGGCAAGATGATGATGCTTATCTTTTTGAAAGTCAAAGACCAAAGTATTTAGACAGGATGCCACCTTGTGCAAAAGATTATCAGAAAATTATGAATGCAGTGGATCTGAATGAATTTTCAAGATTAAATAATGTTGAGAATGAGAAAACGATTCGCATTGAAGTTTTAAAGTTACAAGCTTTAATGGCTAGTGACTTTTTGCCAGACGAATGTCTCCAAGAAGTTGAAAAATTTCTTGATTCTGAGGAGGTAGATGGTGGATTAGCTTTTCGCACATTATGCAACCGAAATACAGAATCTGTTACACAAATGTTAATGGAAAAATGTCCCCAAGCAGTGTTGCAGTATGCTAAGGTATTGAGAGGTTTATTTAAAGAATCTAATATCGTCTTTTGATTTTTGTATTTATATACTTCAACTGAATTTCTTTAGGATATGTATACCAAAGAAACAGAGTGGAAGTCTCTGGTTGATTCATTACAACAGAAAATCTCAAAAAATAATTCTAGTCAAGAATCTCGTCTTTTCTTTGAACAGACAATGATAGGTAATAATATTTACGTATTAAAACTATGCAAATCTAATTAATAGTTATCATTTTATATTTTTTTTTTAAATAATTTTCTTTTTTTTTCCTTAATTCAATCATTTAAATTTTCTCAATAATTTTTCTTATCATTTAATTTATCTTAATTTAATGTACTAATAATTTATTAAATCTTGTATTTTATTTTCAGAAACATTAAAATATGCAGCTGAAATTTTACCTTTAAAATCTTTGCACTACATTCTACCTAAAGATGATGATGAAGCATTTCAACGGTATACAGAAGTTTGTGGTCAAATTGTTCATGCTGAACATGTCAAGAATCTATTGATGGAGACTGGTCGTCAGTTACTGTCAACTCTAAATTTGTAACATTTCTATTAGGTATAGGAAATTCTAAAATTTTAGACAAAAATTGATTAGGAATCTACTGAGAATAATGTCACTATTGTAGCACGATTTTTCAATGCACATTCATTTTTAATTCATCACATTTCTAGCAGATTGAATTTTATCTTTATACTTAAATTTAAATACTTTCTTACAATCTTTACACGAGAAACGAAACTGTCTTTCATTAAAGAATATCGTAACTTTTTGCTTCCAGTAAAAATTTTCTACTTGAAACCTATTTTAAAATACTTCCAAGAGCACAAATTTTTTGAATACCTATTAGTGCAATTTTTAATAAACTTGATTTGTAGATCTAATTAAAATATTTTCGATAGTAATTTTTATAAATATTTCATCTTACAAATTTTGTTTCTCATCGGTCATTGTTACTATGTAAGGTTACTAACAATTACTTCAGAAGACAAATAACGAATTATATAGACTATAAAACTACACTTCAGAAAGTGTTATTATCTATCATCAATGTAGAAAATATAATTTTTATTTAAAATTCTGTACATGAAATCAAATTAGAAATGAATGAGACTGTTAAAAATATTTGATACTTTATAAAAATTTCTTATGAAGTAAGTTAAAATAAAAATTATAAAATTTGAATAAGAAATCATATCTTATTTTATTCATTAACGTGATAATTGTGTCTTGAACATTAGGAACAAATACATTAATGATTCGTACAGATTATATGAAATATAATATATATAAATATTGTTGTTAATTTAATCAATTTTATTGAAGACAAAAATTATATAATTATATACTTCTGTTTTAATTACAAAAATTCTAATAAATAACAATGATAAACATCGAAACTGTTGTTTCATTACCAATTCCACAACTTTCTATAATAGAGATTAGAAAATACCTAAAATTAATAATTAGAATTCGATTAATTTACTATTAATTATTACAATAATGAATTATGTTTTAGTTAGGTATAACGGTATAAGTAGGTATAAGTAGAGCTGATTTAAATTTCAAATAGGGATTGTATATATAGCAAACATGTGTGCGTTTGTGTGTGTATATACTTATATATATATGCGGTATTGCGTCGCTAAAATTTTTCCCAGCGTGTAGAGGTTATGTTAGCCTTAAAAAAGGTTTTGTTTTCATCCACGAACTCCTCTAGTTAGCATTTTACCAAGAAAAGTAGAACAGAAACATGTAATCCAAAATACATTCTAATGTTACTTATATCTAAATTAATTCAAGCACCTTTGTTTCATTTCATCTTTATGGATTTAAATTTTATTACCAACGTTATGAGGTTATACATTAGTAAATAAAAGTTTATCAACATCCAACAAAATGTTATATTTATCATAGAAAATTCTAAAATTTTAGTAGCTTTAAGTTAATATGTAGAAAAAGATTGTTTTTACCAAAAATATAAATATTAAGATTTTTATGATTGATTTACGAAATAAACATTTTAAGATGTATGACATAAATCTTAATAATTATAGCAGCGGAATTGCTTTAGGTAAGTTTATTATATATATATATAAAACTTAAATAAGTTGAAAACTTTAAAAATTATTTTAATTTTAGATGTTTCTGATGATGTTAGCAGTACTGTACATTTAGCTTTGCACAAAACAACAAATACCTTTGTTGTTATTAAAAAGTATTTCATCGATGATAAGGCACCTGAAGACTATAATCTTGTTCAACAAGAGATAGTAACTACAAGACAGTTACAACATCGAAATGTTCTTCCATATCTCAATGCTTTTGTTTCTGGCCATGACATATATGTTATTTCACCTCTTATGAGTTATGGCTCTTGCAGTAATTTACTTAAAGAATATTTTAATGATGGTTTTCCAGAGCTTGCTATTGCATTTATAGTAAAGGATGTTTTGCGTGGACTTAATTACTTACATAAGAAAGGATTTATACACAGGTGGGTTTTCTTATAAATCTTTAAAAAAGGAATTAAATGATTTATATAAAAAAAAATATTAAGGGTGAAAAGCAAATTGAAAAATGTGGCAATAATTTTATTAAATTTTATTTAGGGCAATAAGGGCAAGTCATATTTTGATATCTGGGCGTGGAGAAGCTTGTATTTGTGGCATGAGATATGCTTGTGAAACAGTTAAGAGTGGGAAATGGCAACGAACTATTTACTCTTTTCCAAAGTCAAATACAAATAATCTTAAGTGGCTTAGTCCTGAACTACTTCAACAAGATCTTCGTGGATACAATGAAAAGTCAGACATTTACAGTCTTGGGATGACCATTTGTGAGCTAGCTAATGGTATTGTACCCTTTTCTGGTGTACCAGATACTTTAATGTTAACTGAAAAAGTTAGAGGTTGTATTCCTCAAATCCTTGATAGATCTACATATCACAGTGATGCAATGGATACTGAACAATGTAATTATAAATTTTAACATTAAAAAATATAATTTAAATCAATATTAGAGAACTTAAATTTTTCAATTTTCAACAGCTGATGATGAGGCAAACAACGAAAATCCTACAACAAATAATGAAGTAAACATAATGGCAACACGTAAGTTTTCAGAACCATTTCATGCCATCACTGAACTTTGCCTTCAATGCGATCCAAGTAATCGTCCAGGAATTGCTCAGCTTTTAGCTCACTCATTTTTTAAACAGTGTAAAAAAGCTGATAATATATTACTTAATATTCTTAAACCCATTAAACCTTTAGAAGAGCATTTTACAGAAACTGTGGGTATGTATTCTTTTTAGCTAATCTTTTATGTATATATAAATTAAAAATTATAGACATAAAAATAAAAGATTTTACTTTTACTTTTGGAACAGGAGACCACACTATGGCATTAGCAAATGAATTAGGAAATCTTGAACTAGATAGCTGTCAGTGGGATTTTGAAAATACCTGAAGAATAACAGTAGTCGCTATTGTATTAAATATTAATTTTTCACTGGAATGAAGCACAATTTTCAAATGTTTCAAAGGCATATTTTTCATTGCATAATATATATTTGTAATGATGTTACCTGATTTTTGGTTCATGTTTTTGTTTTATTTTGTAATTGTTAAGTTAAAAATAAGTTATATATCTACTTTCGTAATTTTGTAAATAAAAATATAAATATCTTTACTGCATAAAAATTGACTGAATGGTGAATGTTGATAAAATTAATAATAAATTGACTGAAAAAAATCATGTACTAAGTATTTAGTTTTTCTTTCATTCATTGCTTACTCAATTTAAATAATTTATAATATTATTTACTTAATAAAAATTAAACAAAAGTTTTTTAATTAACTATGATTTTACTTTTTTTTTTTAAATAAAGATAAGTAAAATATACCAATGAATTATTTTATATTGTACTTATAACAAGTACCTAAAAGAATATTTCGTCATATTGTAAACACCATTCAAAATAAGCCACGCCTTTTCAATATGGCGTTTCCCTATACGCATATTACGGACGTACCTAACCTAAAAATTCATCCGGTCTTCATATAATTGAGGACCAACATCAATGTATAAATGTATTGATTGTAAATACCGTGAAAATGAAAATTTTAAATTCTAAACTATTATGACTTAAAAGGTAATTGATTGAATTAAAATTATTGCTGTTAAAGAGAACTGTCTATATACATTTTATCTTTGTTTCAGATGTATTCATATTTGTAAATAAAAATAATCCCTTGATAAGAAGGTATCAGTCACAAAAAATGGATACATTACAAAAAGTTTATTATTTATTGGTCCTTTTTGGCTTCTTTTCCTTGTCTCTGGCAGAAACTGATACCTTCGATGAAGAATTAATGCTAAAACCTTTACCAAATGGTTATGTTTATGCTCATTTTCAATTTACTACTTTATGGGAAGTTAAAAATAATATAAATACATGTATGTAATAAAATTTTAATTATTTAATGATGGGTAGAAAATATATAGCACTATTAACACTTTTTATTTAAATTCTTTAATAGTGAAACATACGCATTTATTTCCTCGTGGACTGGCTGAGATTATTGGTAGACATCATGTTGATGAACTACACATTTCATTGACCGAAGGTCTTTGGAATTATGAAAAATATGGATATCCATTTTTCAGTGCTGGTCCTGGTGCTGAAATTTTAGCCTGGTTTAATAGGAGAGTTGAAGAGTATGTAACAATTTTTTAAGTTAACTACAAATAGGTTTAGAAATTGTTAATTGTGAATTATTTTTTATACTTCTAGTGTTGACCAAGAATGGAAAGGCTTAACAAATGCACTTTCTGGGCTTTTATGTGCTTCATTAAACTTTGTTAATCCTTCTAATAGTCTTTCACCAGAATTTAGCTTTAGGCCTACTAGTGCTGTAGCACAAGTACCCAAATCTAATCGTTTAAGATACTCATCATTACCACGAGAGACAGCATGTACAGAAAATTTAACACCATTTAAGAAATTATTACCATGTGATTCAAGGGTTTGTTTTAATTTTTTGTGAATTTTAAACACTTGATTGATATTTATATTTTGTAATGACTTTCATTTCAGAGAGGACTTGCAACATTATTAAATTCAGCATTTATACATAATACTAATTACCATTCTGTTGGCATTCATTTCCGTTCAGTCTGTAGAAATGCAGATTGCACAAAATTGTCTCTCGAACTAAGGCAAACAGTTTCATTAGTTTATGACACAGTAACATTTGATACTGAGGTAAATATATTGTAAAAAAAAAACAACAGAACTGTTCATACAAACATATGAAAAAATCAATTTGAAAATTCTTTGTATTACAGGACTGGTCTACACGTAAGTTATTTGGTATAGGATTAAGAGGTGCTTGTCCTCTTGCAACGTTGAGCAATATTTATGTTGATCTTACTAGTAATGGTACTACTCATACATACAAATTGCAACCTGAGCCAAATGTAAAAACTCTTAGCTATAGAGGTGGACAGGAAAATAAATTTGCAATATATGACGTGAGATCAGAAACAGCTAATGGAGCCCTTAGTATAGCTGCTATCCATAGTTCACAGAAATTTACAGGCCTCAATTATCCATCTATATTATATGCAAACAGATATATACTTGGTAAATATTTTTTCTATTCTATTTTCATTATTGTAAGTACCTTAAAATGCAAATTCACAATTGTTTTCTGTTACAACGCAGGATATGGACAGGAAAAAGGATCACTTGTCACAAAAATATATAACAACCATTGGCAATCTTTAGATATTGTTCTGTTAGAAAATGTACCATGGTATCTTCCACTTTATTTACATTCCATGAAAATAACTCGCGACGGCAAAAACGTTCGACCACGTAAGATAAGATAATCTCTTCGTAAATGAAGTAATGATAACAAAGTTTTATACCTGCAACTATATTTTTTTTTAGTGGCACAACGATACATTCCTGGAAAGGAGAGAAAGCAGCCTTATTATTTAGAACTTATCCTGCGCTTACCACCGCGATCCGTAACAAAGTTCTCTGTAGACGTAGATTACATGTTCTTGAAGTGGCAGGAGTATCCACCTGACGCCAACCACGGCTTTTATATGGGTCCCGCAATAATTACTGCACTGCTCCCGATCGCAAGAAACTATACAGCGTTGCCACAGGATGGCAGTACAATAACTTCGATGTAAGTTATTTATTTATTAACTCCAGAGTAAATAATTGTTATAATTTTCATCATTTATTTATTTATTTTTTTTCTATAAAATTTGTCTTAATATGTTATTTAATTTTGATCCTTTCAATCACGGCATCTTCTTCATGTTTAACTATTTCTTCCGAATTATTCTTCTCTACCAAGAAACATCGCAATATAAACGATCCACACTACATAAATTGAAAAAAAAAAAACAAAAAAAAATTAAAAAAAGTTACCGAGTATAGGTTCTAAATATCTTACAATTAATCTAAAAAGAACTATATCAAACTTCCGACAATGTATGAAAGTAAAATAAGTCGAGCATCGTAATTTATAAAATTATTTAATCTCAAACGCTTTTAAATTATACTTTACATCTATATATAATATGCATCCTACACATTCTATTCGACGGCATATATAATTACCATACACATAAATTTAGTAGGAAAAATCTACATTAGAATCTTATCACCAAATACTTATACGTATAATCTATCCAAAGTTTATTCATTCGCGTT
>JAPYZP010002839.1:0-12486 GCA_030522985.1 Torymus sinensis
CATTTCTTCATTTCAATTACGGATACGCGTATGTGTGTCTAGGCGATATATTTTATTTTTGTTTTCACCGGCAAAGAAGAAGAAGAAGAAAAAAAGGAGGCGAGACGGCTCATTAAGGCCGCAGACTCGAGTTAATTAATTAATAACAAAAAGAGGCGCGGAATATTTTAATTATAAGACTATAGGTGCGGTGTTGCAGCGAGTGCAGTGCGCGCGTATATATGATGCGCGTATATTTGCGTGTGTAACCGAGAGGAAAAATCAAAGTCAAACAAATTATATTCCGCGGTGTTTAAGTTTGCGATTTTATTACGTCTTACGAGGCTCTCGTAAAGCCTTGTACACACACACGCGCCGTATATAAATTTTTCCTCGCAACTTGCGGTGCGCTCTCTCTCGCTCGCCTGCATTATACACGTATATATATAAAAAAGGCGTATCCACGCGTGCATTTCAGTGCAATATCGAAAGTAAGAATCTTATTAATTAAAGTAGTTAATCCAGCGACTTTATATATACAGTTTACCCGCGAGTATATTTTCGTGCCGCGGTCTCTCGCGAGCGGCGCATTATTATTTCCCCCGTATTCGCGCGCGTCGCGACGGCAAGCTGCACATATATACGCGATGTCCTCCCTCTCTTCCACACACGCGTGCACTTTACACATTTTTACACCATCCACTCGGTGTTCTCGTTTTGCAGCCGTGACGACGACGACAACGACGAGGTGGAATTTCGTTCGCGAACCTATCAGGTCGGCAACATTATGGAGCTGGAAGAGTTTCCTCTCTCTCTCACTCACTCCCTTCGGTTATCTCTCGGCCTGCCGTTTTTTACCTCTACAGGACACTGCACTATACGAGGCTCCTCGTCCCTTGCATATTATAAGCCGCTCGGTCTCGCGCGCGTTAAGCCCCGCGGCAATTTATTGTGCCTCGCCGACAACGTCGCGCCGCCGCCGCCGCGCCTCGCTCTTCTCTCCCCCCAGGGAAAAGGAGAAAAATAATAATACACGGAGCTGTGCGCGCGAGCGTATATGCAAATGGCGCGAGCACCGCGAGATTACTATTATTAACGGATTTTTCATCCGTCTCGATATGCAAATATTAAGCCGATCCGCCTTCTCGGAGAAGAAGCGAGGAGATGTGTACACGCCGCGCGGCGCAGCGATGCGCTGGAACAATGATCCGACGGGAAGTAGTGCGTATATGTATGTAGAACCGACGAGCGCTTTTGTTTTTTACTCGTTACGCGCGATCTTTTACGTCTTTGCGCGGCCCAAGATGTTTGTTTATAGCGGTATTGTTGGCGAAGTTGAAGTGCAGTTAGGCGGAGGATGTTAGCGATTTCTGGTTTTTTTTGTTTTTTCGAAGATTTTAAGCGGTGTTTTTGCGCCGCGCGCGAGATATGCACAGATTTTTATCCGCCTCGAGAGTTTGCGTACAAAACCATCCGCGTATATGAATAAGCTACCGCGTATACGTGATATTTAAAATAGAAGCTCGAGCGAAGCGTAAAACTGTCTTATTAGAATTATCACCCACTCTGGGGAGTATATCCGCTCGCCGATGAGAGATTATCAAACATTTTCGTTTTTATCTCGGCAATAAAACTCTTTCGACGAACACACAGTACACACACACAGTGTCTATAGGCCGCGCATACGCGTTCCAGCTGTATTTCCATAACATTTTCTCCGAATCGCCAGTAAACTTCGCGTTATTCCGGAAAAATTTTCATTCTTTCCACCCACCCCCCCGAAACGAGAGAATGCCCATAAACCGCCTCTGTGTCCTGATTTACACGCTCACTTCTCTCTCTCCCCCTCTCTCTGAACAAAATAAACACCTCCCCAACCCAACAACAGCAGCAGCAGTACATCGTTCTTCAAAAATTCGCGCAACTTCGCGCTCGCGCGCGCTACCGCGTATATATGAAATCTTTACAGGCCCTTAAAGAAAACACACTTGGGCTCTCGCGCCCGTTTACGACTTCCATCATCCACCAAAAGTTATATCTCTCCACAATGCAAGCGCGCACGCGGGCACGTACACGTATAGAGCGCCGGCCGGCTGTAAATCCAGCCTCCAGGAAAAGCGAGAAATCACTAGACAACAAATCCCCCATCAGCAAACGCTTCGTGGGTATATACGCACGCGCCTCTAGCTTCACTTCACTTAATTTTAACTTCACTTTCATGAGCACTTAACACCGAGCTATTTCGACGCTCGGCCGCGGCCGACGGCAAGTCAGCTACTACTTTTTCGCCTCCTCGTCGGCGTCAACGAGACGACGACGAGCCTAGTTTCGTATCGTTGGTTCTCTTTTTTTGGTCTGTCGGTGGGGACCCCCACGATTCCTCGTCTGTGTGTCGTGTGTGTGTGACGCAATCGCGTGCGAATGCCTCGCTAAATTCTGATGATTTTTGCCAGGCCTGCTGTGTATAGTCGCATCAAGTAGAGAGAGGACGGCGCGGGGCAGACGCCACCGCCGCCATCACGCGCTCTCTCGCCTGCCGTCGCATCATGGCATCTCTCGCCCCTCGCGTGCGGCTGCCTGGCGCTCTGCTATCCAGCGAACAAAATGAACGCAGCTGCGGCTCTATTTTATCTGGAAGAATTTTAATGTATTAGTCGGGTTGTTGGTATTTTTATTGGTGAGCTACTTTTTTGTAGATGGGATGTTATATATGTATAAAATGTCTAAAGTTACTCTGAAAAGTCGTCGGTTGAGAGAGTAATATTTGTTAAATGTCATAAAGAAACTTATAAAAATCTTGGAATACTAATGTCGACTTGCTTTTGTACAATATGTTGTATTGAAAAATTGAAATAATTTTTCAAATGTAAAGCAAATATGAATTTTTAAATGTACGCTAATTTATTTCTTTTAAAATGTATAAAAAAATTTAGACACGAGAATTATTTCATTTAACATATATTTCACAGACATTATTTGTCGTAAAGAAACTATTTAGATCAATTAGAACTGCTCATAAAAAAAACTTGAAGAAAGAGAGAAAAATAATTTTTTAATTATCAAATACTAGAATCCGGCTTTAAACATTTTTATGAGGATAATTTTTCTTATCTTTACTTAACGTTAAGCTGGAATAAAACTAGCGTATATTATGGATTGAAAATAGTACGCCTATATACTTATTTTCATAAATTTTATAGCACTTTTTCTCCACCTTAGCTACTTTTACGTTCCAGTTATATATGAATAACCCATGTAAATTTTACAACGTTTTATAAAGACGTTAACAAATTGAACCATAAAGTAATGTTAATGCCCCAAAGCTTTTACTTTGTAGATTTCTCATGATTTTACCACGTTCAAGCGCTTTTATTGTGCTCCAAGTACCCTTCCGAAAGCAATAAAATACGCGCCTCTCGGCTATAATTACAGCCGCAGATCAAAAGATTCTTTCCCCGAAAGCGAAGCAGAACAATGAATCAAGCACACCTAAAAGATGCGCGACTTATTTTCCACGGGGCTAAAAAATTACGCGCGTACGCGTCTCTTACCGAAAACATCGGCGAAAAACGCAAGCGCTTCCCGCGTGTCTTCGGCCTCGTTAACTCGGTCATTTCGGCGAGTCGTTCCCCTGCTCCCACGCGCGCGCGCGCATGCGACGGTCGGGGAAAAAAGAGTTTACGAGTGTAATAACTCGTCATGCTATTTCCACTTGTCCCGACGATTGAAAATTCAGCGTTTACGATCGCCGGCCGACGTCATGATCGAATTCTTGCAAAGTGAGTAATAATCTGGTACAAGGCCCAGACCCGAATATCCCGGATGGTTTGTTTCCATCGTAAATTAAACTGTTGTTTCGTGTATAAAAACACTCGCTTGCCCCATTCATAACTCCGCTCTAGCCCGTAGTTCTATAGATATATATTCCGTTTAGTCCGTATGGCTATATTCTTCGGGCACAAACCGTCTAATTTTATTCAGTCGATAAAATTTATTCAGTTCCTTTTCCACATCCTGACGTAATAAATATATTTATTCGCCGTAATACCGCCGTTTTCCACCGTACAAAAACCTAATTCAACATCTTTAACCTCGTTCCATAAACCAGCTCTCATAAATGAAAACTTTAAATTCAATATTCAACGAAAAACGTCCCCGCCGCGGTACGCTCGAAGCAAAAATACTGCGCGTACACCGATAAAATACTTATTATTCCACATACTAGTCAACGCCTGCGCCTTATACTTCCAACGTAAGAAGCATTCCTTACAAATCAGAACGGCGCCCGTTAAGTGAGACGTAAAGCAAGTTATTTCGTCTACAACACACCATACACTGTCTTTTACGATAATTATAACACGAGCGATAAAAACGTCTGCTCTAAAATATACTCCGACGCGCACGCACGCGCGCGCGGGCTCGAGTTCAAAAGCGCGCTTTGTTCTTGAATTTTTTGTCGCAATCGGCGCTCTTAAATTCTCCCCCGGCCGCTTGGAGATTCCATCGGCGCTTTCCCCAAAACTACGCGCGGCTCCCTGTTGACGAATATAACACTGCGCCTCGGTATTTTTAGCGGTTCCCCGAACGAAATAGACGCGTTCCTTCGTCGGCGCGGGCAGATCGGACGCTCACGTGGGGGCCGGAAGGCGCAGGCGAGAAAGCTGCCAGAGGCCCACAACCCCTTACCGAGCCGGTGCTATTTACAGCGCCCGCGCCGCGGCTGTAAAGCGCGCCCCGAAGAAAACTTTCACCCAACCCTTTTCTTTCATTCTTCGCACCTTCTCTCTCTCTCTTTTTACGCGCGCGTGGAAAGAGCTAATCCGCGCGACAGGGATGCGCCCAAACAAGGCAAGGAAGCGCGCTTTCTCCTCTCTCTCTCTCACATTCTCTCACGACGTTATAGCAAGTTGGAGAACGGAAAAAAAATTTTTTTCTCCTCTCGAAAGATAAATATCTGTAGCGAGTGAGTGACTTGTATGAAACGACAGCTGCTGAATATTTTAGTGCCGAAGTGCGCGTACGTGTGGATATATACATGCGCGTCAGGATATATCTTTGTCGTGTTTTTCTTTTGAGCGACGGGAGAAAAAAAAAGCGGCCGCCTCTCGGATAACAGGATGATACCGTGAAGTTAACTGTACATGCGCGCGACGTGGTGAAAAATGCGTTATTTGGTTAGCCGCGCGGCATTCGTATATAGTTAACAGTTGTTGTTCCCATTAGCGAAGCTGTTTTACGACGCATTTTCCACTTTATAACGGTCGTAAAAGCTCCTCCCTCTCCTCCCGAAATGTTTCTAAATTTAATTAAACACGAATAGATGAATAATAATAGCTTTTCTAATTGAATTATTATCTGCTGAATATACACGGCGCAAGAGTAAGAAAAAGACTAACGCATTCCTTTCTTTTTTAATTTTTTCCAGATTACCCGAAGGGAGCCAGGCCGCGCTCGCCATGCTCCTCTCCAGATCCTGCATAGGTGAGTTTTACGAGCGCTCGTAAACCGAAAGTTTTAAATTTCAAGCATTCTCTATTTCAATATCACTTCTATCTCGATCAAAAGATGGCCCCCGGTGAAGAGTCAAGAAGCCTGCGATCTCGAGAACGGGGGAAAATAAAGAAAAATCTTTCTCTTACACGCGCGCACACTATCCCTGTGCGCGCACCTTCTCATTAATGTTTTCTCTCAACGTACAATTATATATATCGCGGAGAGCTGTGAGAGCCAAAAGGAAGGCCAGATCAGCGTCGGCGAGGAGATATCTTGCGTGCGCGCTAAATGCAAACGATCAAAGAGATACGCGCATCGACGGGGCGATGCGGGGAGAGAGAAACAGAGGTCCAGACGAGAAAAATCCCGTAATTACGGAGTTTCTTCACTTATAAAGTTTTGAATTGATAGCGCAAGTCGCCTCGGTCGTCTCCTTAATTATAACCAGACGACGATGATGATTATCGGTTTAAAATAGGTGCGCGCGGACCCTAAAATCCAAGCAAGAAGAAGAGGAGAATCCGATCGCTATCCATGCACCGGCATTATAAGGATTAAAATGCAAAGACAATTTTTGCCGAGTTAATAAAAATCGTTAAGGATTATGACCGTAAAGTATGTAGGAGCTGGGGATACGCGGTCGCGCGGCGGTCAACTTTGCGGATTTTTACGAGCGCAGTAAACACGTGAAACAGGTGCAATAAAGCGAAAAAGTAAGCGCGTGCCTGGGCCGAGTACAAAGAACCGCGACTACAATTATTACCTTTTTTTATATAAGGATCTGTATTACACGTTAAGACTCGGGCTGTGATCTTTCGTAATGTATACTTTAGAACTTAATCATTTTCTTTTTTATATGCAGGAATTAAAGCAATTTTTTGCGCGGGCAGCGTTATTTTTTAAAAATAAGTTTTCCACGTTGCAGCATTAGCATTTAAAATTTTTTTTATTTTGAAATACGAGCCCTGCCCTTTCTTCGCCGTCGCATCGTACATTACAGCGGACGTATCTTTTATCTTGAATTTAAACGCGTTTCTTATTCCCGAGATGATTTTTTCATATACACGGGTATGTTTTAGCTTAAATGAAATTCGTAATGAGTGAAATTATTGTGAATTCTGTGCGCAAGTTTCATTTTATCACGGTTAAACCACAATTAACATTTTTCAAAATATTTCAGAAGAAATTTGGAAAATAGTGGTAGAAAATCAAATGGTATTGCGTATGCGGTATATGACAAAGAAATTTAATTTTATATAGTGTTTAAGAGGCAAAAATGTCTTATTTATACCTTATAAAAAAGGCTATTCTAAACGAATTAACATACATATCAGTCTCTAAATATTAATGAATCTGACATTGAAGTTCAGTAGGAAAAGTCGCCACCGCGCGCGTGGGGGCCGTTAAAATTTTGACCTAGAGGACTTTAATCTTTTAACTGCCCGTTAAAAACCAATAAACCCGGCCATCAACCGCAATCGTTATCACAATCTCTCCCCGGCAACTTCCAAAAATACGCCATAAATGTACCGTTCAACCTCCGCATATATATATAAAGTAAGAAAATAGAGTCAGAATTTTCTCAGATGTCCTCTTCGTATTATAACCGTACACTATACCCCGTCGAGGAAAAAGCCTTGTATGCATATATAACGCAACGGAGAAAATTCCCCGGTCCCCGAAATTAGTTATTCCCAAACGAGAAGCGATCTACATATAGCGTATACGGACAAACGAGCTTCAGCGCTCGCTCTCGGCTGTGTCTCTCTCGTTGGCATGGAAAACGACGATGACGAGGACTACGACGGGTGGAAATGCATTGGCATAATGAGGGTGAGCTTTGTTCGCGGTTATCTCCCGGGTACTCGCGTACTGCCACTTATCTCTACTTCCGCGGCTGACGCCGGGGGACGAACCACGCGTCTCGTCGCCCATTTTATTCCGAGGCATGCCAAACTCTCCCCCTCGTTCTCTCTCTCCCCCAAGCTACACACCTAGACGTGGAAAATAGCCGGGAAAATCGCCGCGCCTCGATGAGGAATATATACCCGGGGCTCGCTCGCGTCTCTCTCTCTCTCTTTCTCTCCGGGCGAGAGAGAAGCAGCAGCGGCGGTGGCGTCGTCCCCATGATGGCTGACTGCCGCCTCGGCAGCTCGCGCGCGCGCGCCCCCGAGGTCTCCACCCCACCCATTTTCCTCGCGCTCCCGCTCACAAAAGCGATGGTCCTGAAGGACTCGGCTCTCTCTCTCTCTCGAGCTAGCGAGCGGCGAGAGAGCCAACCTAACCTCACGGTGCGCGCGTGGCGGCACACACAGCTCACGTGGCGGCCATGTTGCCTCGAGGGCTGGGCCACACCAAAAGAGCCGGCGACTCATTGGACGACGACACAGACTCTCGCTCCCGCGAGAGAGCGAGACAAGAGAGCTTGTCTGCTCCGTTCTCTCTCTCTCTCTCTTCCTATCTTTCTCCCGCGCCCGAAGACCGCTATCTTTCCTCGCGCTTTCTCTTCCCGCGCGCGCTGCTTATCGACTCACCGGTGTTCGTCCTTCTCTCTCCCTCTCTCTCTCCCTCCCGTATTCTCTCGGTATTATATACCCGCTCGGCGAGGGAGTCCGAAAGGTGTATAGATATATAGGTGGGCACGATGCGCGCCGTGCACGTATATATAGGCGATATCGTCCTTGCGCTCTCACTCTCCTGTGTCTATAGATATATGTATACCCTTTCTTCTCTGCGGGGCTTTGTCTGTGTTGGCTGCAGCACACGGCTGTATGTGTGTCTGTGTATGTGGGCACGAGTGGAGTGGATGTGTGCGTGATGCTGTATAGCGTGGATGTCGTCGTTGCGATTCCACCACGCCCGGTTGTTCCTTCGACGCGGTTCTCGAGACGATCGAAGATGATTTTTTTTTTCAGCCGAAGACGATTGGAATGGAGACGATTCCGGTGGGATGGAGCCAATACGGTTGTCGCGATTTTTTAAGAAGGTTGGGATACGATAAGAAATTAGCCTTATTTTGAGAAGTTTGTTGGAGTGAACCGAGGAATGTTCATAAATTTCATTTGTTGAAGGAGAAAAATTTACTAAAAATTTTATAAAATTTTGTTAGCTAAAATTCGATGTTGTTTTTCCGGTATTAATAAATAACAGTGGATGCGAAAATAATTTTGGATAATGCCAAGAAGCTTTTAAAAACATATATTCGCAATGTATACAGGTACAACAGCGTACGAAGATTAATTGAGAAAATACATTTTATATCCGTTGAAACAATTTTAACGTAAAAATAATTTTTTGAAACATTTTATTTGAATAAAAATGAATATTGATAAACACTTTTAAGCTTTGACGTGTCCAAAAATATTTTTTATTTTAAAAATAAACTTTATTTATCTTCATAAATTTGATTTAAAAAAATATATAATTTTTAAAAAGTGCAGTTTCATACTAAACAACCGAACAAGAAGGCCAAGGAACTTTATATAAGCTACGACCGTTACTTCTCGTAATATGTTAACATGTTTGAAATCCAATAATAATATTTAAATTTTATGACATGTCGCATTAACCTACGTAAATTATAGCAAAATTTAACGTTTGTTTACTTTCCGGTTACTCGCATTAAGAATCCTGATGGTATGATATTAAAATAAAGTTAGTAACTTTATGGCTCATTTGCCGTCCAGTACTGTAATTCTTATTTTAACTAAAATCAGTTACTAAATTTATTTTAGTTAATCGCGAATCCAATTGGACTATAAACGATTTCCAAATGATTTTATAAATATCGAACTCTCACGGCTACGCTTAATAAACAAAATCCAAAAAATAATTTTAACCAAAATAATAAATATTAAAAAAAAAGATACCAACAACAAATTCAAGTATATCTTCTAATCAGTCCTAAATCGCCACTAATCCGCATATCACACGCTCAATGCGCCAATAAAAATGCCATCGCTCTCTATACCGTACACGAATTAACAACCATTAACAAGATAGTGTGAATTGAACGTCAAACCGGGTGACAGTAAAAGCGCGCGAGCGCGGAGTACATAATTCACAGTCCAAGATTTACCAGGCAAAGTGCCTCTGAGCGCGCGCGCGCGGCCGCGGGTATATAGGGGGGAAGCGAACGGGCGGGCTCTGCACCGGGCGCGACTTAACGATTCTCGCATTGACCGTAAACCGTTTTATAACGCGCTATAAAGTAATCGTCTCTCGTTACTTACCTGCTCTCCCGAATATATACTTCCGCAACTATGCGGCGGCCCGTTTAACCGATTCGCGAGTGTGTGGACACACAGCCGACCAGCGAGTTGAAGAAAAACTGACTGACTGAGTGACTGAGGGACAGGTCCTCTTACAAGCGAAAAAAAAGTGAAATCTACCCCTTCCTCCGCGACAACCCTTTACGCGGCGCTTTCTAATTTTGTTTCTTTCTTCCTTTCCCGATACACCTTTTTTCCGGCTATGCACTTTCACTCAGCAAGCAATCGCGACTTTCTCGACGAAGAAAAAAAAACAGAGACGAATCCTTTGAGCCCTGTCTATACCTCGGAGGAAGAGGTAACTCTCTCTAGCGAGCGCGCGAGCGTTCCAGCGTTTTCCTCAACCCTTTTTATGGCCGTCCTTAAAGAGAAAGTTTTCTCTTTCCTTTTTTTTCCGTTCCGAGCCCCGCGACGACGACCGCCCGCGCCCGCGCGCGTGTATATATACCCCTATTGGGCGATCCTCGTAAAACTTCGGGAAACGAGTTGTTCTCGAAATGCCCCGATGCCTCCGACTTGTTGTGTGTATATATTGTGCGTCTGCGTCTTACTCGGGGTATGGCTTCTACGTTATATACCTATGCGCGCGCGAACGCAGCTGTATTGTATTGTTAAAGTCTCATAAACGCTCTATTAGTTTGAAAAGTATAATCTGCTTTATTGCCAGCAACCGAGTTTACAAGGATTTACATTTGGATACTCTCGACGCGCACAGTTGCGGATGATCATTCGAATGTACAAGATTTTTTCGTCTACACCTGCTTTATGTTCCGTTTGTGTTTTTAAAGACGCGTTAACTGAACTATTATTACAGCGCGTCTGTACTTCAGGGTAGTACTCTTTTGAAATTAAATATCATACAGAGTTATATCAAAATTATTAAATATACAGTCGTATTAAATTTATTTAGATTTTTATTGAATCGTAAAAGTCTAGGCTACACAATCTGTCAATACAACAAAAACATTACATTTATATAGTACGAACATAAACGTACTCGCTATTTAGTATTTATACATTTAGTCATCCATTTTATTATTACACGTAATACATCGCTTTTCTGTACAAAGTTATCGCATGACAAAGTATACATGGTATATGTTTACATTTATAATCATTGCATCGCTACTATATTGCATGTTTACATTAATAATATTTGTACAATTTGTTTACATCATATATTTAAATATTATAACAATTCAGTCTGAAGTATCCCACGAAAGGATTTACATCGAAATATAATCCAAGGTAAGAATTCTAAATCTATATACCCCCGGCGAAAAACAACATTCTAAATTCCGAAGAACGCTGCAAGACCTTCGAAAAAGCCCGATCAAGATTCATCCAGCGACGTCCATCGTTGAGCGGTGTAGCCTCCTGTTACGTATACTGAAGGTATACCGGACAGAAATACACTCAGGATACATTCAGTATACGTACAGGGGGTTTCACATTCCTCGTCGTTGCTGCCTTCTGCACGTCCGATCTTCGCCCGCCACCTCGTTATGAACTCTTCTGAAGTGGAAGAAAAAGCGCGAGCCGCTGCTCTCGCTTATATACATATAAGCACGACGCTCGGTCTCGAAGGTCGTCTGGCACTGCGTGCAGTAGGCCAATCGCTATTTTTGGTTTACGAACGTCCGTTGAAAGAAAAAAAAAAAGAAGAAGAAAAATATAAAGAAAGGAGCGAACGAAACCAAATACTGGCTCTACCGTCACCGTGCAGCTGACGACTTCGAGTGTATAATGTGAGTATACATATGTATATACATATATCTATATGTGCTATTGGTGTTTGTCTTCGCTTTTGGTGTTCCTTTCTCGGCTTCTGACATTTCTCAGCGGTGAGTGCATCGTCTGTATTTCTCTCGCTGGCCGTCTGCTTTTTATCGCTGCAGTGTCTGTGTGTGCGCGCGTGCATGTATACGTGGCTTCTGGCTCTCCTTAACATGCGCACCGAACAACGGCTTTGGCGATCATCATGGCGGCTGCAGCAGCTTTCTCGCACGTTTTATGCATTGCGTCCGGTGCCTGTAAACACAAAAAATCATTATTAATCCACACAGAACATATACACAACCCACCCAACCACTCCGGAGATACGTCGCGAAATTAGATCAAGAATTGCCTCGAATGATTTTGCGCGCGCGCGCGCTCTCACAAAGTGTCGCAATAAAAAGCTAAAAAAGATCGCGTAGGACGAGAGGAATCAACGTGCGCGTGCGTATACGTGTGTGCGCGTGTGTATATATACAAAGTTGACGGCTCGCGTTCGAGTTTTACGATCGTCGGGGCGAGAATTCGCACGTACGTAGAGCCGCACACGCACGCGGCAAAGTGAATGCAGCAGCCACAGAGTGAGAGAGCCGCAGCAGAGCCCCGGGGGACGGTGAAACCCAACGTGCCGCTGTGTCTGACCGGTTGCCTGGCTCTCGGGGGCCCCTCCGCGTGTGTCAATGCCATATATACACACACGCGCCGCCGAGTGCGCGCGTGTATAGATTCTCTCCGTCCCTTTTCGAGCCTTTCAAAATATACGAGCGCGGCACGTCGCGTGACAGCCGATCGATATTCGCGCTTTCGGGAGCATAGAAACTGCTAGAGTGAGAGAGAGAGAGAGAGAGAGAAAGCAGCAGCAGCCACCCTCGCATCTCGATGTATGTGTGTGTGGCGCAGCTGAAGTTCACGTCTGTGTGCACAAAATGAAGCCGAAAATGTAGATTAGAAAGAGAGTGAGAGAGAG
>JAPYZP010002840.1:0-12563 GCA_030522985.1 Torymus sinensis
AAATTGCACATCAACAGGATGGCAAATACTTTCAAATTAGTAATCTTAACCCGTTATCAGACTTTTTAGATGTATTTCATTAAAATCTTATAACTGTTTAATGAACCAGGAAATTTACAATAAATTTTACATTTCTGAACCTCAGCTGTATATACGACAGAATTTTTATCGTTTTTCTTTCTTAAAACAATAGTTTTTGACAAAGTAAACGTTAGAATAAAATTTCTATAATATTTGCAAAAAAAGAAGTACACAGAATACACTATATCCATTCATATTTCTCAATGAAAATTACATACACAGGCACACGTCGATCCAGTTAATCAGCTGATCCCTCGCACCGTGACGGCACGAAAAATGCCAGTCCAATTTAATTCAGCGCCGAGCCATCGATGAAAGTGAATGATCGATGAACGATCCGACCTTAGAAATCCGCCTCCGACCTAAACGCCGCATAGTTATTGCATTCATCTGCAGCGTGTATACTCCTCTTTCATATACACACACACACACCGGCGCGTGATTCACTTTCGGCCCTCTCTCGCTCTCGGATTCTTTTGAATTGTAATCGATATTGGGCAATGCAGCACACTTCTCTGGCTTGAAACAACGCGCCGGCGCTGAATAGGTTGCGCGGCAACAGGCTGCGTTCATTAAGATGTTTCTTTTTAAAATGCACACTGCCGCGCGCGTTTGGTATGCAATAGCGGCGAGCGGCGATAAATCAAAAAATGAGAATTAAATGTGCGTACACGGCAAGTGTATAATGTGGAACATTTGTACGTGGTGGATAAAGGGAAAAATTTATGTTTCGATGGAGAAGAGAAAAAATTGGCTTTGCAAAATTTTTCAAAGGCGTCTTCGTGCTTGCGACATTTTTAATGATTTTTCAGGTTGAGGTAGGAGAGGTAGGGTATGGTTATATCTTTGAAAAATGTTAATTTATCGTAACGTCTTGCTCAGCGTTAAACGAAGCTGCGAAACGTTATTTATTTGAGGGAAATTATATAATCGCGCGCAGTCCAAGTACAACGCATGTACACATATCATTTTCTACTTATCTTAATGGTAATTCAATCTTTAGCGACAGACACACTTTGTCAATGTGAAATGCTATACGCGCTTGATGTGATTATTACTTTGAAATTTACGACGATGGTAAATAAGTTTTTTGCTTTATACAAAAGGCAAGTTCAATGTTCATTACATCGAATTAACTTCTGAAATCGGTGAAGCAGGCCTCTCGAGCACCAATTCAATGCCCCTTCCCAAGGTCACTCGAGATTGACAACACCAATTATCTCTCCACATTGGTAATACCGATTTTTTACCGATCCCCTTTTTTTTGACATGCCAATTTTAGCCGCTATAACTCACACATCTTGAGTTATCGTCTAATTGGCATTGCGAGTGGGGAAAGTCTAGGTATAAACAAAAGGATAAAGATGTTAGCGTTAATGACGAACAAATACGTTCTGTCGGTCTTCTAACGCCTTGAAAAAGATGTGCGTCTACCGATACAACCTAGGCATCGGCTGAGGTCAACATATTAATTGGTCTTATCGATTGAATCGCTGATTAGATCGTTTTTATTTATTGTTACTTAAATAGCGTATGTTGAACACGCGTAATTACAAATTTTTCGTGTTATGTAACGAAAGTTTTCCGTCCAGTAAGGTCAGCAAAATAAACATTGTATAAACGATACGGCGTCAAAAGTAGTTTTAAAGTAATGGGATTGCATCTATTTTTTTACGTTTCAAAAACGTTTGCGATGCGGGCCAAAAAACTTATCTAATAATTCTTTTATTAATTCAAATTCATATAATGCAGACTAATAGCCTGTAAATGCAAAGTATAATTACAACGAGAATGCATGAATATGCGTAATGAGGAAAAAAAAGATGCTAAGCTGCTGGAGGATTTATTAATAGATTACTCGAATTATTGAATTACGTATAGTTACAAATATAAAACGTAATATCACATAAATACGTAAAATAACTTTGCAAAAATGCAAAGGATAACAATATCATGTAAGATTTTACACCGAACCACCTGGAATTTCTTAAAAAAGAGCCAAAACGACCCAATAACGAAACGTTCAAGCCATCGAGACGAAAAACGTCTCGGCACTGTCGCATCCCCGTGACCCGGTACCGAAATTCCCGCGAAAAAGTCCGTTCCATATGCCGCGCATCTCTCGTAAACTCCTCCGTCAGCTACTCCGCCCAGCTCACCTGTCACCGCGCGCTCTCCCTCGCGCTCGCGATGCACCTCGCGAATTCCGCGACTGCCCAACCTCCTCTCTCACCAGAGAGAGAGAGAGGATTTATCATCTCTCTCTCTCTTGTCTCCATTGAAAAATGCAAAAAACGTCCGAAGCCTCATCCCTCCCTCCACGACTCCACAGCGAGGCCTCGGCACATCCGGATCGCGTACTTGCGTACATTCATACGACACACAATGCTATACGCTACCTACCAGAAAAAGAAAAATCCATGTGTCTGTGTGTCTGTGTGCATATGCACATTTCGCTTCTTCTGTGTGTTCTCTCTCTCTCTCTCGAAGATGCGCGCATCATCGCTCGCTAGAGCGACCGAGCGAGAGAAGAGGCGGCGGTGGGAGGGCAGGGATGACCCCTTTCACTAGCCTACACGCGCGCCGCGGAGACGCTATAAGCGTATATATAAGGCGCCTCGCCACGCCAACGTGAGACGAGAGACAACAGAACGTGTGTTGCTGCGCCGTACTCATCATCGTCATCTCACATCGAGCGTTTTGTTGTTTCTTTTTTTGTCTTCGTTTTTTCGACGAGTTTCCTCTTTTTGGGGGTGAAGTGTCGTTGGTGCGCACACACGCACACACGCATCGCATCCAACGGACGAGATGCTGTACGCTAAGGTTAGTATATATATATAGCAGTATATAGAGTATATATATATATATATGTATCGGTTGCAATCGGGGATGGATTTTGAGGGATGCAGGGCGGAATTCCGAAAAATCGGGAGTTTTTTTTTATATAGTATATATATATACGCAGAGAGCTTTTTCGTTTGATTAAAAACGATTCCAATCGGCGGGGTTGCGCTGCCGCGGGTCTATTTTATTATTTTCAATTTAGAGAAACGATGGCGGTCAATTTTGAGATCGAAGGTAGTATAGGCGAATTTGAATTTTTATTTTTTTTTCTCCCCCCGCGTTTTTTAAATTTATCGGGGAACGGGGATACAGCGGCAACGTTGAATTTACGCAAAAGGGGCACAGTGGGACTGAAGATTGTTGTAAAATATAATGTCAATGGTACGAATGATTTGTGTGTAAGTGGATGTACGCGGAGTACGCGATATACGCCTGCGAAATATAAGAATCCAATGTAGCGAAACATCGCATGTCATAAATTTTAAATTGATAAAATACAATGGCATTGTATTTGAGAAAATATCAATAACTCGCCAAGTCTCTTCATTATGCAATGAGCTCTTAAGTATAAGCTTTTAATATTTATATCTCCGGCGGCGAGACAGAGATAGAAGACGCGTTTTATAAATTCCGCGCTTTAAATGTCTCATTAAATTTAATATCCGATGTGATAATTAGCCTGCCGCGCGTTTATTCGTCATATAACGATGGAAAAATAGCAAAATCTGAATTCCATTAGCGCTTCTCCGTCGTTGTCTTCATCTCTGCCTCGTATTCCCGTGGCCGAGGAAAAAAATTTTCAATTTCCAAGTCTTTTGCAAAACTACAGTATCATTTCGCGAATCCCGCGCAATCGCGTTTATTACTTAACCTACGCACACTCGTCTGGCGAATCTTCAATTTCCGAAAGACAAGACCTTATTAAAGCGTGCGCGCGCATTAGCCCCGGGGATTCGGCGCTAAACCTACCGCGCGCCCTCCTCTCGTCCCTCCCCGCGTCGTTACTATTTATTATGCGAAGTGCCCGCGAGAGACGACGAGGGCTGCGCTTCTTTTTTATTCCGCCCGAGCCAATGTTGCACGAAGGAGGAGCGAGAGGAGAGAGAGATTTCGAGTGACGTCTTCATTTGCTTCGGTAGATGCCACCCGCGTTTCTTTTGTGCTGCGGGGAAGGGTGAGGCTTGCCGAGGGTGGAATGTCTGAGGAGCTTAATTATATTTTTTTTTTCGCTACCTCGTCGTGTTTGTTTTGCTGTCAAGATTGTTTTTCCCTGCTGCGTTGTGTTTGGGGATAAATAAGGATACAATTGAAGTATTTTTAATTAAAAATATGAGAAGTGGTCTGTTTTGTTAGTATTGAATTTAATATTTGCATCTTTTGTCCTTAATTTTGGTATTCTAATATATCTGTATTTCGAATTCCGCTAAAGCAGCGAATAATTTCGTTCGATATAAAATAATCAAGCGAAATATATCAATCAATGCTCCTATCGTAACGCGATCCACACGCACAGCCGAGCCTCCAGTACCGAAGCCTTCAAAATTTAACGACTATCGTCACGATTCTCTCCTCGCCGCACACAACACCTGTACCTCCCAACCTCCATACATCATCCCGCCGGGGGGAAAAAAATTCCCTATGCACCCAGCCCAGTAGCAGCACAAAGTAGCTCTGAAAATTCTCCACCTATATCTCATTGAAGAACCACTCCCTCTAGACAACGTAACCGCTCGCTGCGCGCATACACACACACACAATCCCCCCCAATTTATTTCCATCGCGATCCTTTAACGAGCCTTAATTTATTCTCCTCTCGATCTCCTCGCAGAAGCGCGTTCGCGCACCTATCCTCGCGACGACACCCACCCATTCTCTTCGTCTGGGATACTTTCACTTTCACAAAGCGCTCACGCGAGCACGGAGGAAAAATTAACTCTCTCCCTCTCTCTGTCTCGTGGAGGAAGAAACTTCTCCCCTGAAGTAAGCCCTTTAAACTATTCCACCCTCGCGTCTAATCTCTCTCTCTCTCTCTCTTTTCCTCACGGTGGCGAGCCGTCCGGGGATTTCCCCACGGAGGGGTGGGAAATAAATATTCCCTCCTCGGTAGCACGCGCGCGCACTTGCCGCGAAATATTTTTGCATAGCTTTGCATCGGCGAGCGAGCTGTGATCGGCGGCGGCCCTCTCTCTCTCTCTCTCCACCTACCTCTCCCTTTCTCGCCATAACCGCGGCATAATCATTGCAAATGCCAGGGACGAGAGAGAGAGGAAGGACCCCATGCTAATGCCCCGCAGACGCGAATAATTTTCGCGAACGATATATATAGGGGCTGCTGCTGGCTGCGGCGGCGTCGCTGTCCGACCGGATTCGGCCTTTTTTCACTTGCTTATGTATGCTTTTGACGCCCGCGCGCGCGCGTGTTCGAGGTCTTGCACGTAGTATGCCAGGATTTTCCGGGGGCCGGTGTAGAGGGATATATACATACGCGGGGTTGTCCTTTTTGGATAGGTGAAAAGGGGGGTGTGGCGTGTCCGTGGCTAGTGCAGGGCGGAGAGAGTGGAGATCGGATTTTATGCGGGTGTAATGGGTCTGGGCGGTGCTGTGGGCGAGGGCGAGGGATTTGTTTAGGAATCTGAATGTCGGAATTTAGATGGCCGCTTTTTTGGGGTGGCGATTTTGGAATTTTGATGCGTTTGGAGGAATTATAGTGATGGTTTTAGATGGTAAGGAGAAATATGTACTCTCGAAAGTTGAATTAGTAAAAAACCACTATGTTTTAGTTAAAATTGATCCACCGTAGAATTACTGCGGATATTCACTACTTAAAATAGTAAAATTTCGCTATTTGAAATGGTGAAATTTTACTAATTATAATAGTGAAATTTTACCATTTCAAATAGTAAGTATTCGCTAATTCGTATTGAATATTCACTATGAATTAGTGAATATCGACTAATTTTACGGTGGATCAATTTTAAATAATATATAGTGGTTTTTCACTAATTCGACTTCAGAGAATAATAATTGGTAGTCGAATGAAAATTGGGTAGTTCAATGAAACTAATTTGTATTTTAAACCTAGTTATTTGTTTTATTAAAAAAAAATAGCAACAATTCTAAACAATAATACTTTTTAATAACAGCATACTTTCTATAGACGTCAACTTCAAAATTTTGATTTAGACAAATTTTATTTTTCATAAAAAATTAGTTTAAAATAAAATCCCACGAGTTTTACCAAAATACAGTACTCAATTTTAGTATACTACTACGAGACTTAGTAACATTTTGAGAATATTTCATTATAATTATTTAAAAATGTAATTACAATTATTGTACGAAAATGAATGTAGTATTAATTTTTTACTGTCCAAATATAGTAACATCTATATGCATAATATAACACACGCTCTCTTTTCAGTGCATCAAAAATTCATTGCACAGTACATAACGGTCTTCACATCTGACGATACATTCGCAACATATTAATAACCCGACGATTACCGGAAAAAAAAATTTTTAATCTATTTTTTCATTACCTTTCCGCGCATACAATATTTCCGTGACAAAAGATAAAAAAAAAAACTGTTTCTCGCTGATGAGGACGCATCGAGCTCACCTGGCGAAAGGGGCAAAAATTTATGTATTAAATACGGCCGAATGATGAAAATTGAAATATGCAAATGAGTATTAAATATAAACAGTATGTCATACTGCTTTCGGAAATATTGTATAATATACGGGCGAGCGGAGGAATATTAGATCCCGTCCGGAAAAGTTCATACATATTTAGCACCTGCTTTACACATTCTATATAATTTTTATTTAACGCCAAATGCCGTTTTTGCATTATTCTTCGCCGACGGCTTTGCCGTTATTTTTTCTCTCTTTTTTCTTTTTTAACAACATTCACGTCCCGTCTGATTGACTGGCGTTCATGAAAAATTTAAGCCCTCCCCCCGTTCGGGTGTATATCGAAATTTCAAAAATAAGTGAAAATAACGCAGCATAATATACGCACAATTTCAATTTCGCCTTAATACACTTTACGATCGGCGTTTTATGACATAAGGCTATACGCGCGCCTCCCCTCTACCGACAATCAAACGCGTTACTTAACGACAAAATAAATAGTCATCAGATATCGCGCGCGGCACGTCCACTACTGCCGCGTTTCGTAAGTGATGCGCGCGCTAAAATATTTGCGCACGCGAAAAATCGCTCGCGGGGATCTTTCGCGCACGCACGGGTGAAAGCAATAAACTCGTCTTCACCTCGAGGCGCTAATTACGCTCGCGATGGATTCGTATCGATTTTCCGCGAAAAAAGAGCTGCGCGCAGATTAGAAGACGACGACGACGACGACGCGCGAGAGAGAAAGAGAGGCGTTGGATTAAATTAAGTCGGGCGACGCGAGGATTGCGAGATTTCGCGCGCGGCGCGAACGAAATTGTTCGCCGCCGTGCGTATAATTAGACAAATTTAATGCCACACGGGTGTAATTTTATGCTTTGTAGCGTTTCCTTGTTTCTCGCGAGAAAGAGAAGCTGCTGCTGTAGCGCTGCTCAGGAATTCGCGCGGCGAGAGGAACGGGGGTGAATGGGCGAAAGAGTTTCTGCGCGAGAAACGGTAATTAAAATTACTTCGGTCTTAATTAGAATTTTGACGTAACGCCGAGGATCTGTATTAATTTTTCGGCGGGTGTAATCTCGCCGTCCGACTGTTTAACTCTTATCCCCGTCGACTCATTAATTTCAGACGAATTTTTGGCTCTCCAGCGTAGAGTAATTTTAATTAATAGCGCGTGTACACGCGTATACGCAATTGCAAATACACCTTGCGCGAAATCGCGTCTTCCAAGTCCCGTGATAACCGCCTACGTGTCTTTGCGCCATATTATCATCACGAGCGAGGTAAATTAGATTTGCGCGAACCCGCGACAGCTCATGATTGATCACGCCGATTAATCGCTACGCATATTGCCGCAATGGTATTATAACTTCAGAAGCCCAACTTATAATCGCTAATCGGTTTGTTGACCAACGGGCGTCGTCCATTTTTGTGTTTTTTTTTTCTTTTTCTTTCAGGAAAAAAAAACACCTCGACATTTCGTCACGTAGTCTCGTCGCAAAGCTAAGTGCGCGAATTAAGCCGCGCGAGCGCGCGAATAATTCGTCAAAATTGTGTGTGCACCCTCTTACTTTGCCGGATTAAGCGATCGCAATTTCCGAGATTGTAATCGCGCGCGCGCGGCAGAGACTTTATTTGAAATTAGGGTTAATGAGAAGCCGAGGATACACACACATATACTCGTAATCGGGCTTCAAATTAAACTCAATTGAGATGTTACCAAAGTCTCTCCCCCCTTCTCGCGCGCGTTATGCAAATGCCCACGCGATTTTTTGTATTACCCCGCGCGTATACCGCGATTTCTTCAGTTAAGCTTAAAAATAAGAGAGAGAGAGACGATAGGAATCAGCTTCATTGAGGTATACGTGTGTGTGTGTGTATCGGGTGTCGTCGATAAACGCCGAGGCCGAAATGTGTGACTCAACGGCTATTATTATTGCCGCGAAGGACTTGCGCCGAGGGCTTCCTCGTATACGGAGAGCGCGATAGTCGCGAGAGTTAATTACCTCGGTGTACTTGATGCTTTTTTTTCTCTGCCCCTCTCTCTCTCTCTTCAGCTCTAATGATGCGCGAGCGTGGAGGGAGAAAAAAGGTTGTTTGATTTTAACACGCGAAGTTGGTTGGGTTGGGTAAGCCGATGGTTGCGATTTGTTAATCTTTTTTTTTGAGATTTTTTTTTTGTGACGTGGTTGTGAAGTGGATTGTAAGTGATTGTGAATATCACGAAGAATTTGAAAATGATTTCACATGAAACTAAAAGTTTATTTTGAAACCAAACGAACTTTTAAAAGGTACATTCTTTTGAGTTATTTTATTATAATTATGGTAAAGCTGTATGTTTTACTGTGTTCACTTATTGCTATATTACGAATATCATTTGAATATATAATTACACTGTATTACATCTTACTGTATATTTAAAAAGATGCATCCACAATAAAAATTATTCTTTATGCTTTATTACATGCTGCAGCACTCGTACACACATTATACAACTCCTATATGCTTTTCTAATCAAGTTAATTTTACCATCATGCGCTTTTCATCGGGCCCATAAATCAGAACCCCAATAAATCGAAGCCCATTTCATAACGTGAAAAATTGTTATGTAACAATATCAGTCAGCCGTTGACAGTTAACGACGGCCATATAACGTGTCTGCTTAAAGTTTTAAATAGATTCTTCCTACCGCCGGCAAAGTAGGTGTATTTAATTGTCATTCATGCTTACGAGCAATTTATCGTTTTGAACACTGAATGCTCAACTAGACATTGGCCATTACATGTCGAAATATTCGCGTGTATAGCACGTCGCGAAACAATGATAATGCCGCGCGGCGTTAAATTGCAGACACGCGAGGCCAAGAAAACAAAAAATCTTTACGGCTCATCTGCCTCATTACCGTGTATTATTTTACATATTTATACGAAGTAAAAGCTCCTCTCCTCACGTGTGTCTCGCAAGTCTTTCCGAATTTGCCACGCGCCTGCGTGTTTATAAATATTACAGAAGACGAGCACGATTCGCCGTATAATGAAAACGCCACAAGTAATAGCCACTTGCCTTTTCAAATGCATACATAGCGCGCGCACATAATATAATCGGCTCGCTTGTAACAATAATTTCGACTTTATAGCTACACATAATTATCGAGCTAAGCTGCCGCGTCTCCTACTTATCCGAGAGAGTTTACAACTTCTTGCGTCTCTTTTTTTCTCTAGCCGCTGAATAATTATAACAGAGTTTTTTTCTCTCTCTCTACTTTTATAACGTGGATATTCTAATTTTCAGCTCTAATGAGTTGCAAAAAAGTTGGGTAATTAAGAGCGAGCTTTTGCGCGCGGCGTTTAAAACGATTGTTAATGCCGGCGACGGGGGCTAAAAATAGTGATCTCCGTTAAAAAGTATAAAATTAAAACAATTTGTTCATGTTGCGCGGTGCAATTATTTCGGATAATGGTTAAAGTAGCCAAAGTGTGTATACTTTTCTTTTATTTTGAATACATTCGAATTTGTATTATACCTAAAAACCACGAGACTCGAAATCGCGAGTAAAAAGCTTAGCGAGCCCCACCTCGCAGAGAAAAAAAAATCGTCGTAAACTTTCTCTGCAGCTCGTATAACGACAGAGCGAACTTTTTCACGCGGCGCGCACTCGAAGCTACGATTACGCGTTAATCCGCGCGACTGGCCTCTCCCCATAGCCACGCGTAATTCGCGAGCTTTTAATTATCCTCGTTGACCGGTCCGCGGGGCCGATTCGATTAAACATTCTCCTCTCGACCAAGTGGATTAACTCTCGCGCCGCGACGCTTTTGTTGATTGTCCAGCGAGCGGTCAGGAGAGGCTCGCTTTTTATAAGCGATTACGCGGAATCTCCGAACTTTTATTGCTTCGACGTGCGTCGGCGGGAGGTTTAAAAGGGACGAAGCGGCTGAAAAAGTTTTGATTGCGCGACCGTCACTTTTTGTAGTTTTCTAAATGGTTTAAAGATTTACAACGGTTATACGGGATAGGAGAGTTTCGTATAACAGCTGACAGGTGCGGATGACGCGAGCCCGGAATTTCGCGGATGCTTGAATTTTCACTGGATTTTCGAATAATTCCACCGCAACTTATTACACCTCGCGCCCTAAACAGCAGCTATTCGACGACACAATAGGCGCACTGATCAGGACGCATTCAGCGGCAGAGCAGCAGCGGCGTATCCTCTCCTCCACCCCTCCAAAAACCCCAAAACTCTTCAACTATCCGATCGGCCGGCTCTCTGTATGCAGCACATTGCGCATACCGCGCCGCGTAGAAATTTCGACGACTGAGCGCAATTTCACCGACGCCGCTCACAATGCACGCAACACTATACACACACACACACACACCCCGTATATGATGCAGCGCGAATTATCCTCGCGAAAACTCGAACTATGCGCGCCGATGTCAAAAAGTCGCATGTGTAATGTGCGGCCGTGTATATAGCGAATGCATGATGCGGGGGTGTCAGCGGAGAAGCGACGGCTGTCGAGTGACGGAACGTAATAAGCGAGCGGTGCGGACTGCAGGTGTCGGGGGGATCGCGGTACGGGATGTGGTTCGATACAGAGATGACGCGTTTCGAAATTTGAGAGAGAAAAAAAGTTTTTTTCTTAGGGAAATTTGATTTGATGGTAAATTATGATGCGATTATTATATAAAATTCTCGTGTTATTTATAATCATCATCAAAGTAAATAACGCTATTAAAAATTTTTTTCTGCTTCTTCGCTAATCAAAGGCCGATTATGTTATTAAAACGGTGTTTACTTTAAACATCCCGCATGACGGACAATTTAAACATCCCGCATATCTATGGAAACTCTTCGCGTCGTTAAAAACAGCAGCTTTGTACCGTTCAAAAACGTTTCGCAATTTCTAAAACACCACACCTCTCGCCAACTCCCTCGCAACGCCTCTACACTGGCCGTACACGCGATCCACAGCGACGAACAACCACGTGTACCTACAACCCAAACAAACGAGGCAACGCGCGCGCGTGCAATCCCGGCGCGCCATAACAACCGCTTATGAAAGAGATAAGATAGGATCATCATCGGCGCTACCACAACAACCATCGTCGTCATCGTCATCGACGAACTGGCCGATGCGTATAACGAGCCGGTTAATGAGACGTTGTGCGCGCGTGTATGCTGGAAAGTAAAAGTGTGCCAGGACACGCGGGATTAGGCCGAGCAGGAACGACGACGAATTTTCGCAACGCGTGGGCGGGATAGTCAGAGAGAGAGATGAGAGGATTTGCGAGGCGAGGATGGCGGTAGACGTCGGTGTGAAATTTCTTTCGTACTTGGATTGATTATGCTATCTCATGATTTTTAATCGACTAATTATATTCGAGTAACCATTCTTCACTCTATTTTACATTTTTGCTATTAACTGATCGATTATCCTTATTCTTCGAGTTATATACGTTTGTTTTGTTGTGACACTATGAGAAAATTGGAATTTGTACAAAGAAAAACGTGGCCGATTAGAAAGTGGAGCGCAGTGACGGTATAATATATTTCTCCAAAGGTCAACAGAGCCGATCTTTATCCGATTAAAATTGCCCTCCCTGTCCTCTACTTTATTTAGAGCAACGTGCCCAGATTTTCACTTGGCCTCTTTTTCACTCTTTTCCTTTATCGTATTATTTCTCTCGCCGAATAATAATGCTCATCAAAACAAATACTCCTACCTGCAACACAAAACGATAATCGTACTGTCCACATTCTCCTAACAATAACGTAAAATCAATTAAAAAAGCCTCCAATTAAAACCTCTCCTCCGAAATTTCCTCGCACCCCGTTCCCATCGTCTTATAGCCCACGCTCTCAGTTCCTCCGTTATCCTCGGCAATCGCGAAACAGGAAATTAAGTCCTCACCGGCACAACAACACACAGACTCGGCATTTTCCCTCCTCGCGGAGATACGGGCGAAAAAACACAGGGCGTGTAATTCTCCTCTTTCTCTCTCTC
>JAPYZP010002841.1:0-19467 GCA_030522985.1 Torymus sinensis
TTAGTGAATTTATTTTTTTAATTTTAATTTAATAAACAAGAAATCGATAAATTATTTTGAGGAAGCTAAGTGCCAATGAATTGGCAGCGGTTTTTATTTTTTATCGTTTTAAACTATTTTTCAGCTATTTTTCTACCCGAAAAACTATTCCTAATGTCAGAGTTTACGAAAACGTTCATTTTTTTACGGTTCATGACGACGTAACTTTGGGAGCTTATATCTCACAAACGCAGAATCTAGCCTTTCTGCAGAACTTTACAGATTCTGTGTATAATAGTAATAAAAGTCAACTCTGCAAGTTTCAAGAAATTCTTAAGAAAAGCGAAAATCGCACTAACCCCTTTAATCCTAATTGCCGCGCGACACCTCTACGCGTCGTCTTCTTCGCGACGCTGCCAATTCCTCAAAACAAATAAGTACACAGCCGTGTTACTACATGCAGGTAAACAAGGTATGTAGGCACGGACTGTGGTCATAGCGGGCGCTATGAGGCTCGACTCGATGAGGGCACAGCCTGCTGGCATGCTCCTCGTCACAACCTTAATTTTCAATTCCAGTTCCACCATAAAATCATTAAAAATACAAGTTTTTAAAATAAATATAAAGTAACTAATGACTTATAAGCAATAGAAAAAATAAAATAAGCTTTCGAATAATATTGTAATTTAAATTTATTAAAAAAAAATGTATCTATGAACAGACACATTGATCGAAAGCTATTGCGCAGCCTGCTAACTGAATATATACTTTTTTTACAGGTGTTCTGGCGAATGCAGATTATAAAATCTCTAAAATTGGACCAACAGAGGTTGCTTCGGGCTTTTATTATATATATTTGTATATGATTTAATAAAAAAAAGAATTTCCCTGAACTAAAAAAATAGGCCTCTCCTGTACCATCTTCCCTTATTAGTAGTATTAATAGTAATTAACTTAAGAGAAATATGATTGATTAATTTGGTTCATTAAGTTCCAAAATGATCTAAATAAAATCTAATGTATCCTGTAAATACTGAACAAAGGTATAAATTTTATACTATAATCCAACTAGGAGCAAAAAATGTAAGACAGTTCTTTAAACGAGGATTTGCTGCACTAGTCGCCGGGAGGAATAAGAGAGAAAAGAAACGAAAATGCCCTGCTTCCGAGTCTCTGCGTGCTATCGGAAATGGAAAAAGGTCGATTCAGAGAGCCGAGAGTAAGGGGGCAGTCGCTCGATCGTGAACTAAATCCACATCGAGAACCCATTTCTCTTTATCTGGCTTTGAAAAATGTCATAGTGCCACTAATTAAATATGTCGATTGAAGAGTAGGAGAGACGTTAGTATGAGGATATTTGTGAATGTAATTACTACGGTTTTTACTCGTCATTTTTTATTTGGTTCAATAATAATTTGTTTTTTATAGTATAAATGTAAAGAAAAAAATTAATTTATTAAATCTTAATGCTTTTTGATATTATTTTTACACTATTCCGCCGGGGTTCGGTTAGCATGTTTGGAGCTTTTTAGTTTCTCGTTTTACTTCACGGTTCGTACATTTCTGTACGCTTGGTTGATTATTTTGGTAAAAATATTTTTAGAGACAAAACAAGAGTTAAAGACTGATCTGATTTTCTACTCAATATCCAAAGAGAAAGAAATATTTTTCACCTACTTCCTGGCGCACCTGGAAACCATTCTTAATTAAAGTACTCCCAACTTTATGGATTTTTTTAGGTGCAACGAGCACTTTTGGCTTTCCCCAGTCGAGCTCTTTGTTCTTATTGTTCAGTTTTATGGCTCCTCCACCCACACGCCTCTTTGTGCGTTTTCGCGCTCGAATCACTTTATTTTTTGGTACGTTTGACAGATCGTGCACTTTGTCTTAAAACCAGTTTTTCACCCGGCGAATTTATCTCGACGAGCTCACCTTTCGCTGTTGGGACTGCGAATGAAAATATCGCTTTATATTCTATATTCTAATCGCCTTATTATCGCATAACTGCGTGCTGTAAATTGGGTAAGAAAGTTATAATCATCAGTTTAATTTTGAATTCAAGTTATAATCATTTATGAAAGGACTGAGATGCTGATATCTGCTAAAACCGTTTGAGTGTGTAAAATGCTACTTTATAGTAACTTGAAAAAATCATTTTCTTGCTACTTCCCAGCTGAAACCTGATTTTCTTCAAGTTTACATAAAGTAGCATTACAAACGAATGTAAAATCTAATTTTTATGAACATTGTTGGGGTGGATTCTCGGGCTTACGATTTTATAAAAATAAATATAAAATCGCATTTTACGCCCCAGTTACAAAATGTTATTTCAACATTTCATTGAACTTTATTACTTGCTACACTCGTTCGTTATATTCCTACGATAATAGATAAAAAGTAATCAACGGAGGAAGAATTAGTACAGCAATTTAACCCGACGAAGCGGTAAATAGAATTATCTCGAAGTATACAACTATTTTGATACCGTTGCCAGACACGAACAATCGTCGTCTCCAAAATAATAAGCCCTCCTCAGTTCCTAAACAATTACGCTCTGCCGAATTGTTTCCCTCCCGGTGCAAAGCCAATCAACGCTCATCACGGCAGGCTAACAATTGACCTACTTATATGATGCCGCCAACTTCGCTCCTATACAAATACTTCTCGTGCGTAGCAGCGGGTCAGACGAGCGTAAGGCCCGTTACATCTTTTTTTGCGTGGAACGGCCTTAACAATAGCACACGTCATGTAGAACTTTCCGTGAGCGTTCTCGTGCACGAGAATTTCAAAGAGCTCAGATGTAGGATATTTTGCTCCTGCCTCCTTTCATAATGAAAATGTTAGGCAAGGTGAATACGGGTGACATCTAAGCGTCATCGCGGTGGCAAAATAAATTAATTTTCTCGCGACACGCCTTTGAATTATTGATGACGCGGAGGCGGCGCTCTGCGTGTGCGTATATGTATACATATTTTACAACGCGTGCGGGCGTCGGTGGTTTATCAGCTCTGCACGGTATGTAGCTATCGGTTTGTAATGAAGAGCTTTTCATTTGATAAATGGCTCCTCGGTGGTCGATTTTCGAGGAAAGGCTGGGACGAATAAAACTGATTTTGATATTATGGGTATACGCGTGAGTGTGAGCTGCCTATAGTCATTTGTACGCACATACTTCATTTTTATGTGATCTGGAAATGTACAGATCGTTTTGTTTAATATTCCTTTTATTTTTCGTATCGGAATCCCTCATTTTATGGAATGTTTCTCTTAAATAGATGCATTTTTTATTTCATTACTTTACATTACGTTATTACATTTTATTGATACTAACATTCAAATAACCCGGATCAAAATGTATTATTTGTATGATATATTCGAGACTAAAATACGATGCGATGATTGAAAGCAATAAATTGCTGTATTAATTAAACGCAACAAATCCCCAAATCACGACATGAAAATTTGTTTTCGAGCACACCTTCGGCTTCGGCGTATGGTTTTTCTTGTTTATTATAGTATATAAAATGAAGATCCACAGTTGAATAGCGTCCATCAAGTGAACTACTTTTTTTAGAACAACATATACTTTTTAAAAAAATGAAATGCTAACCGCAGTCATTTAGCCCAGAACCGATCGACTCAAAGCTTCAAAAAAGATGAATAGGAGGACTTTTTTTGTCATTTTCTTAAAAAGTATAAGTTGTTCTAAAAAAAGTAGTCCACTTGATGGACAATGTTCAACTGTGGATCTTCATTTTATATACTATAATAAACAAGAGAAACGATACCCCGAAGGTGTGCTTGAAAAAAAATTTTCAAGTCGTAATTTTCAGTTTTGTCGCCACTTTGATGAGAATTGCACATAATACACATATATTTAGATATATTTTTCATTTATATTCATCCCATCAAAATATAAATAATGGATTATTTTATTCATATTTGTATACCATTCAAGTATAATTTATTATCCTTCATTCGTTCGATACTAAAAAACCAAATAATGACATTTTCAGAAATAACTAATGACAGCACAAAAGATAATTTAAAATTTAAAAAATGAAATCGTAAGTAATTTGGAATATAGCTTTTTCAAAATTTTATGAAATTAAAAACATTAGCTTTATCATATGTAAATAACGTAATATTCAGAATTTGAAAGCGGATAAAATAATTACTATTGTTTAATTTGTCAGGCGAGATTTACGGTTAATTAGCACGCGTGCGAGATTCTCAAGTTGAAAATTTTCAGAGTCGTCCCCTTTTGCATGGAGCGGACATAATCCGCACTAAGCGATGGAGTGGGACTTCTTTGGCCCAATAGCGACATAGGTAGTCGCTGCGACAGAGTCAGGCGAAGTCCTCCCCGCGGGAGACTCTGGCACGACGTGCAGGGTCCGTCTTCGGCGGAGAGTGAGTGCGCTCCAAAATTTCGGAGCGCAAGAAAATGCTTCAGACGGGAGGAAGGATGAGTTTTCTAATGAGGTTTATGCTGCTCGCGAGGGGTGTGTCGACACTCGAAGCTTATTGGGAAAACGTCGTAACCAGACTAATCCCGCAGTATTTTTTTTTTATTTTAATAATATAGTTTTTTGTTTTTATGCGATTTTTGCGTATACGTCACCGATTCAATCATTTTCGATTTTTCTGTACACATAAATACAAAGACCCGAGCCAAAAATTTCTCAAAGTCGACAGATTTCTATGCCAACAGTCTTAAAAAAATATTTTTAATATTAAACAGCATTATTTATTAATAATTTTAACTGTCAGAGGCTTTAACTAGAAGAATATCACAGTTTTTAAAATTTCCTTTCACAATATCAAAGTGAAACTGCACTCCATTACAATATTCCAAGAAAACATCATTTTCTATTAGCCTTTGAATTGACAAGTGCTAAAAGCTCTTCGAAAAACTTTTCGCTTTTCGGCTAGGACTCATAACGCGTATATATAAGTCGTGCTGTTTGCGATCTCCCTGGCAATGTTTGGACGCAGTCAAGGGCCAAGGTAAAATGAAATGGAGACGCGAAAAACGCGAGGAAGAATACGAAGAGTTGGGAGGAGCGGCGCAGGAATTTACATGGAAAAATGGTGGGCGTTGCGCGCCGAGATCCTTTTGACCTTTTGCGTCGTGTAAACGGAATTGCAAATTTTCGTCAGCGTTTCGTGTGTACCGGCTTGTTGTGGAGGAGCGCGCTTGGAATCATAATACGAAGTTTTATTATATTTACGTTTTTATTTCAGCTGAATAAATTTTCATTTGAATCGTTTACAGGAAAATTATCAATATTAATGCGAACGTTATTCTTTCGAGCGTCTACTATAGAATGTATATAAATAAGTATTTTAAATTCAGCAATCTGTTAGTTAAACATAAACAAAAAATGTTCCACGTCAAATTAAAATGTGAAATGAAAATAAAAATTTCAATGGCGTTTCCCTTTTTTAAGGTTTTGAGAAATATCACAATTGACCGAAAGAATTTTGTTATCACGAATATTGTTTCACGGAATGCATAAATAAAGAAAAATGACAATATTTCATGACACATGTATGGCTCATGCCGCAGTGAAAGTGATAATAAAGAACACAACAAAGCGACAAATCGTGTCGAGGGAGATAAGGACAATATCAAAACAGGCAACTGCAGAAGGAAAGCAGGTCGGACCATACGAAGATAACGATACGCTCACTTCAGATTTTCGGTACACGATACATGCGAGCGCATCTTATACACAACTCTCGTTCCACGGGAGCCGAATGCGGGTGATTACATCCCCTTCCGCCACGCGCGAATTGCCGGGTGCTATTATTATAGTCATCTTCCTCACCTCCTCTCTCTCTCTCACTCTCTTCCACTTCCTCTCTCGACATATCATATTTTTGAGAAATTACATTACGCCAGAAGCTATGTTGCTCTCGGTGCCGGAACGAGATTAGTCGTGCGTGTAAGAGGATTATCCGCGGATGCTGAGAAATACGAGTGTTTGTTATCTTGCTACAAGATTATTTTCTGGTTTGTCGGGAAAACCGATTTGTAGCTATTGTTACGAGTAAGCTATCGCAACTTTTACATAATAAAAAGTGACGGACCCTGGGATTGAACTAGAGCCGCTGACTCGCGAGTCAGAGACGCCTTGCTCATTTCGTTCTTTCATATTCGTACGTGTATCCACAGATAACACTATGTCATAGGAAAGTAATTTTGCCAGAGTATTATTGTCTTAAACACTAGACTTGGAATACCACTGTGTGTATATCTCTAATTGTATTTAAAATTTTATCATCTCTTTCTCATTTTTTTATAGACTAATTGTTTTTGAAACATTCTCTTATTATTGCCCGACATTGCTCACACTTGATTTGGAGATATGTCTATTTGTATACCATAACAGACAGTGCAGATTAATTAAAAAGTATGAAAGAGTTGATTGAATCCATAATTAAAAATAAAAAGATATCACGATGCTTTATTAAATTTGAAATGGCGAATCCCCTCAATTTTTCAAGACGAACTATTTTTACTGCCTGTCGACGCAAGATGCTATATTAAGAAAGTACTTTCCGAAGCAATCGCTATATAAACTCGAGGAAACCCTTTTATTTCCAAATATTATCATTGTCGTTTCTCAACTTACACAGCACACTATACTCCTCTGTCTCTCGGTGTCCCTAGTCCCTACGCCCGAAAGTTATGCGGCCCTCTTGAATTTCAAACCCACGTACACTTCATCCACGTGCAGCAGTCTCGGTAGCCAAAAGTGAGACGATCCGCTAAAAATTCCACTACGATTAAATTCCAACGTGTAAGCAGAATCAGAGAAATGCGATGGCCCTCGTGATGGGCGCTCGATTTCAGGCGCAATTATGAGGCATTTGCGGCTTTGCGCGCTCGCCCACGCCGACAGTCGGTTGGATCGCTAATGTTTTGTTTTGGGCTGCGATGGGGCCGGGATTTTATTACTCGCAATAACATTATGGACGTCATTAGCTTTCCCATCTCAGCGGCACCCCACGGATTAATGCGATTTGAGGAGAATGGGCTGTGAAACAGGGATATCGCAGTTATAGTTCCATATTTCTCGGGAGCATAGCTCTAATAAGAGATTATTCTATTTTTATAAATCTTTTCATTTCTTGGTGGGGAATTTGTTAAAATAGCTGGGCAATGATAAAAAATAAATTCATGCATGAGAAAAAGTCCACAAAAGTTTTATGATTTTCTGTATGCTAACTCCATTAAAATTTTCGTGAGGTGCGCACATTTCGGATGTGATTTTGCGGTTCTATAATATTACCTAATGTATCTAATTTATTTTCTATCACTTATTACTTTTATGTAGTGTATATATATATTACAACAACATTCGTGTGGGTCAGAATGAGAGTGGCGTAAGTCACATTTGCAAAAAATTGAGATATGGATATATTTGTATCACAACTGAAACTATTAGTCACCCCCTAAAACAAATTAGCACGTAACGGTAATGTATTCGCTATTAACACTTTGATATTGAATAAGTCAAATGTGACTTACGCCACTCCCATACTAACCCACACATTTATCCTAATTCTTTTTTAAAGTATAGGAAGATTCACTAGTATAATCTCAGTCTTTGCGTCTGATGTTGGAACTTCATTACATTACGGTCAAACAATCCTGAAACTGATCATATAGCAAGCATCTCCGTATGCATCTCCGGGGCATTACTGCCGCCGTAACATACATGAAAATCGTCAATTTAAGAAATGTTACAATTCCCATCTAGGTTCCGAATATATTCCGAAAATCAATTATCCTTACCGCCCAAGAGTAGAACTGAGAACAAGGACGATCATCCGGGCTTAGCCACGTTTTACAGGCGCGCGTTATATTATCGTATGTGAATGTCTTATTGAAATTGCGCAGCTTAGATATCTTTCGAAGAGTTTACGGTCCTCATTTTCACGAGATTATAACAATTCAAAGTTACAGATGTTCGTAATATGAAAATTCCCATCCTGATATTATATATGAAATAAAACGTATGCAAGGGGGCTTTTTCACTCAATTCATTTACTTTGATCGATGGGGTAATAAAGTCAGCTCGCTTTAAACGTATTAAATAAGGTAAAGGGCCGTATTTTGAGACACCTTGTGAGGGACAGTTAGCAATTTTTATTAATTTAAAAAAAATTAAAGCTCATTGGTCGGATTTATTCAGTCTTTTTGTTTTTGCATTTGTTAGGAGTGGAAAAAAATGTCAAAAGGATGGCTCCTCCGCTGGGACGCCAAACTCGACGTATTTCCAGACTGTTGTATTACTTTTCCGTGGTCAGCAATTATCTACCAAGGGTGACAGTAGGTATGGCGGCCGTGACTAAGCAGACCTCGTCAAAGACCCAACGAATATGGTGCTTGGCTGTCTAGCGAATTCCAAAGATGTTGCTGTGAATGTGCCCAGCGGAAAGCGAGCGAGCCCTTACTTCGAGGAGAGAGATCACCTCGGTTGGCGCTCTATTATTCGCACTCTCGCGTCACGACCTTATTCGACAAAGCATTTGACCAATCATAATGTGATCATATTGTAGCCAGATTTCAAGGTAAAAACGTAACGTTATTACCTGGATTTCTAGCTAATTTCTAGCTAAAAATTAACGATATTCAAGCTATCGTCGAATATTCCAAATTGGTAAAGGTTTGAATCAAAATAAATGAAGCGATAACAGAGTTTCACATGACCATTGGTAAAAAGTCAATTGCGATATGCAAACTTTTAATTAACCGAACATAAACATTTCAATGAAAATAATGAATATTAATAAACGCTATTGGTATTTAATTTTAATAAATACTGAGATTTTTCCTTTCTTTTTATGTCTGAGAGAAATATTCTGAAATATGTTTGTTTCTCTAAACCTGAACTGTTTATCATTTTATTTGTAAAATTACTGTGGAAAACAACAAAAAAGTTTAACGATTTTATATGAAATTTTATTCAACGCTTGATATCTATATGATTTTAATATCACAAATTCGTTTAAAATATTTTGTTCCCAATTCTCAAAGTAACGTATTTTGTATTTATATGAGCGATGTTTTTAATTTATCTTAACAATCTATATCATTAATTATTTTTCGAAAGGTCCATTCTCCGGTATCAGTATCAAACGAATAATATCGTTGCCCTGCATTCATTGATACTTCAAACCAGCTGTAATGAATCCAAATACTTAAAATTTCTAGCTAGTGAAATAATGCTATTTAATTGAATTTACAAAGCACTTTTATCAGACCGTGTGAATTTAATTTATATGACTTCTAAGTATTACAGAGCTCGTGTAACACTAGCAGCACGAAAGAGCGTCAAATGCTCACACGTACACCCAACAAAATACCCTTCCCACTGTTTCGCAAAAATGTATACCGACGGGCAAAGCGCTTAACCATGTCAGTCCATGCAAGTGCGAAAAGAAGTATAGAATATAGAAGTACGAAACACGTGCCACTGGTATGAGCAGAGATGAATAGGTATGAGTCAGGCGTTTACGTATATATAGCCACAACTCCGCTATCCCGAAGAGACGAAAAATGATGGCCGACTTTGACGTTACGGCCATGCGAGGACAGTGCTTCCCTGATGTGGACACGAGAATCGTCCGGTATATATAGGTATAATAACAATCAAAAAGTGCCCGGGCGGCGAGGCCTGTATATAAATACATGACTATAAATCCGCTTCTTTATATCGCGGGTGGACTATAAAAAAAAAAAAAAGAAAAATGAAAATCCGCGTAACGGGATATTGAAGTCTTTACAATGAGGCGGGTTAATTGCTTGAAAGACGTTTGCTTACGAGCTGAAGTAAAAGGAACATGAAATTTTGGAGAAATATTGTGAGAATAAGGTTTCAAAACACTGCCGTTTGTGTGGGATATTTCAGATTGACGTTAAAATAATATTTGTGGATATTTTAGTTTTACATTTTACGTATAAAATATTTTACATTTTCGTAAGTGACGAGTGACTGATGAATAAATAATTCAGATTAAAGGAAAAAAATAAAATGGAGGTTATTAAAAGCCCTTTGAAATACATTTCATAAAAATAAAAAATACTAGCTCTATTATATTAAAAAAAAATTAAAAAAAAAAAATTAAATTGGAAAATCTTATATCTTTAAAGCATTCAGAACAGAAGTTTTTTCCCTTGAAAGTCCTCAAAAAAGTGCCAAATTATAACGAAATTTTATACCTACTGATTCCGTAATCGTATACAATATTCTAACTCTTTCCGCAAAGAATTTATACTTACCTAAAGTCGTTCTCGTAGAAATTCTTATACAAAAAAATTTTTTTTTAAATCTAATCTCAAATATCTCTAAAATTTGTGAACCAATCCTTGTGCCCAACGAAGTAATTGAATAGATATGCAAACTTTTATACTTCACGGAATTTTAAATCAATGAAATCACTTTTACTACAATTGTCAATGAACTAAGAACAACGATTTTTTTACATATGATTTCTTTTTCCAAAAAGAATTAAGATCGATACTTGAAAATTTAAGAAGTTACAAATCCTTTCATAAACTATATGAGAAAAAAACTTCATTACGATATGTCTTTTTATTTTTTAATATGAAGTCACTCACCAACGGGACATGACCTTTTGCATTTTATATAAAAAAATATTTAAAATAAAATTTGGAAGTTTACTAAATACCGACCTGGTTCGAGCAGTTCTGCGAAATCTTATAAGTATTCCGACTTGGTTTAAATAGTTCGATTCAAATCTAGTAGTTCAATCACGTCCAAGTAAAGAGTTAAGAAAAAATTTGTCGATACTGTTGAAACGCGTCGAGTCGACTATTCGAGCACGCCTGCAAAGAAGAGCGAATCTAGTGGAGACGAGGCGGTTCCGGGTAGATGCGCGAGAGTTGGCTACGTATAGTGGGCACGAAGAGTGACAGCGCATCATACTCATCTTCCATCATCACTGGTACAGGATAGAGTATTCATATAATCTCGTGATATATGGTTCGGAAAGTCTCGCTAATCTTGAAATAATAATAGAACTCATAATTTAACGCACGTTTCCCAATAAAGTGTATTAAAGATTATAGTTTTTTTTTTATTCATTTAATATGCCTTCCAATATTCTTCCTATTTAAATAAACATACACCTATTCAGATAAATATAAATATCAACATTATATATGGCATACGGCTCGAAAAGATGACGTGAATATCGTAGATTCCGGGAGATTAAGAGCACGCCTGTAAATCGCTAAAGCACACGAGATCGACCTTCTCTCACTCCAGGGAAAACGTCAATATTAAAATTGTAAAATAGAGCGGGATCACGTTCTCTGACGTACGTCAGTTATTTCTCTCTCTCTCTCTCTCTCTCTCTCTCTCTCTCTCTTTCTCGCATTCTTATTCTTATATTTATCTTCTTCTAATATCTCATTTCATGCAAATTTCCTACATGTAATTAAAAATCCAGATTTTTTCGTACATAATACTCATTTCCAAGAAAATTTATACTTTTCAACGTAAATTGTTCCTTCATATTGTCTTCATCGTTTAAACAAAAAGATTTCCGCTTTATATCGGAAAAACTCAAACATGCATCTTTCCGACAGACGAGGAAGAACTTTCGAGATGCGCCCCGAGGAAAACTCAATTGCTAAAAGAACAACTACATAGATACGGGCGGGCGCGCGGGGGCGAACCAGCGACCGATGAATGGACGAGTCCCAATAGGTGAATATATCTATAGATAGACAGGCGGGCGCGCCGACAAAGCTCCCGAAGATTGCGCCTTGTGAAAGAAACTTGCACGCCTTTGCCTCTTATCCGCGCGCGATCTCATTCAGTCGCGCGGATAAGCGCCTTAGACGGAGGAATTAACGATTCCGAAAACTGCGCCGTAAGGCCATTATGTGGCAAAAGACATTAAGGTGGAGAAGGGAGAAAGAAATGTGGATGTGGGTCAAAAAATTGTCCCGTGTCCTGCTGCAGAAATTCGCGTGGGCGGGTGTATAGGGAGGGGAGAGCACGTAGGTTCCGTCCATTTTTTAAAATAGAACAGGCCGGACGTGGACAATTATTGTTACTCGTTATCATTTTTTGCGGTTCTTATATAGTTATTGCAATATTATGAAGATTTTCTTTGTTTTTCGTAACTGTTAAAAAAGAAGTACTGTTTATAGTAGATTAATTTTTATAACGTGATAGTTTAATTCAAACTCAAATTAATTCATTTGAGTTAATGTTTGTTTAGCTCAAAATCACTAAGTTTATTTATAAAATTCGTTCATTGCAAATAATACGAAATAGCAGTGAAATATAAGAAAGTAATGAAAATCTTATAACCTGTACTAAACTCGCTTCAGTCCTTGGTTCAGAAATCCTGCTAAAAAGAGAAATATATATAAGAACACAGTATTGGATGAAACCTTATAAGGGAAGAAAGATCAACCATATTGCCGTGTTTGGGGCAATACCAAAATCGATTTTAAATATTTGACTAAATTAGTCTACTTCTTAAGACGTGAAGATGCTCGCGACAGTACATCGAAATGAACGAATTGACTTATTTTATTTACTTTGTTATGATTGAAATGAACTCGAAAAGTCTGTTTAAAACTTCGTCTTGAGAATGGGTCCGTTAAACGCTATAAACTTGTGGCTTTACGCAAACTAACTAAGCGCGTTACTACAAGTAGTATAATAAACATATGGTCAGCCCTACACCTAACACATAGGTATGTATAATGTCTCATACGAAAAAAATTTCTGCTATTTATTAAATTGCTTTTAAATGAACCTTTTTAAAAAAGATGATACAAACCTGAATAGTTGAAAATTTTATGGGTTTGTGTAATTTTATTCTGCCATTCGTCACTGCACAGTGCCAAAAATTCGAAAGAGATAGCTCAGATAGTGATCAAAGGCAACTTTGTTTTAAATATTGTAACGTCCCGCGTAAAAATTTTAACTATTGCCAATGTATTGCTAGGACCATGGACGAAATATGGCCCCTAGGTGAGCCATTGTATTGACCATGAATGGGACAACGTTTGCACTATCGCTGATGGTGCAAGGGTGGACGAGACCAACGTCTGTAGTTCGTGAGTGACGATACTAGGCTTGTCTAGTTCCAAGAGCAACTCTCCCGCTTTGGTGCACCTGATGCGCGTGACCCTTTCTTGCAGGGACTTCAACTCAGGTGCCCCTTTGAGAATTCCTATGATGTCGGCGAACGTTGGTTCACCGCACCTCCAGTCAGTATGTCCTACCTGAGCTTCCGCCTATGTGCCTGCATCTGTGGGGGTGTCCGGATCTTTGCCGTGTTTCTTATCGGCTCTAATGGCGGGGAGTGACGGTTACGTTCGGGATGTACTACCAGCGCCTTCTCTTTCCGAAAGAGAGGTGAGGTTTGGCACGATCCATCAGTGCTTGCATATTTCTCCTGCACGGGTTTTCGAATATACCGAACCTTAGCGAACTCTTTGAGTGCCCTGCTGGTAGCCTTCGCCATATTTTTCAACTCTGTATCAATGTATTTTCAATCTCCGTGCCAATACTCTATTTTTGATAGACTATACATTTTTAATAAATCAATATTTTTTAACAAAACATAGCTTAAATTGAAGCTTTTTTTTGCCTTCTTTTATAAACTTTTTAGTCTATTTACATGAATGTTTAAAAAGCTATTACCAAAGAAAGAGGCTCCATTTTTATCAAAAATTGTTCATTTGTGCGTGTCTTATTATTTGTGATAAAGAAGTACCTCCTGCAGTTTTAGCCAAATCCAGGACCCGCATCCCTGGTGCTCCTCTAATTCTAAGTGGAAGGAATACGAAAAATATTAATAAAAATCATACTTTCGTATTTTTTGTTTTAAAAAGCACATATTAAAATCATTTTTTGGGCCGTAAATGGCTGTTTGATCCAAAATGGCAAAAAAATGGATTCCAGTTCTCTGTAGTGTAACGGTTTTTTTAACCTACTTTTCACATTTATTGGCCGCAAAGATGGTCGCAATTTTGTACTAACTATTAATTTGGCATTTTAATAGTAGTTAAAATAGCTAGTCGACGAAGTCGTTATAAATCTAGTAACAAGTGATTTGTTATGACGATGAATCAGAGAGATAGTCACGTGTCGAAATAACGATTTTGGTTTATATCTTATAGAATAAAGCTGTAAATAGTACCAAGACTACTAAATTTAGTTTATATCCCGGTAAACTATCTCTTAAGAGTATAAATTTTAAAATATATGATTAAATTGTTATGAAATTTTAATGTAAAGATTTTCAGGTTAGGGCCATTCCATAAAATTCGAGAAGTTGATGGAAAAAACGTTACATTTGTGTCTAATAACTAGCCATTTCCAATGACCAGTTTCTTTTTTCCTTCCCATTTTTAATGGACTAATTTCTATCAGGGATTTCCTACTCTGATCTTGTAAATAAGGATCGGAAACATTAGAATTGGTACTTAGTCTGACAGTTTATAACATACTTAGAAATTTTATACAGAATCACGGAATCGACTTGTTTAACAATATCAGTATAAAATATGTTCTATAAAATATGTTCTTGAATTCTTCATTGTAATAATAATTTCTAATAATTGTAATAGTATTACTTAGACTTTTCCTTATACTTGGAGCACATCAAATAAAATATAATTCCGACTGATGTACCATGCCACAAATTCCTTGAATCAAATCAGCTCACAGAGCACAAGACAAATATAACCATCTATACCCTTCCCACTTCGTCACGTATCATCCGCGTTCTTTGCACCGCGAGAGCATTCCAACCTTTGAAATTCGTCCGTTCCAGAGCCGTACATACATGTATAGACGCCAGCAGACAAAGTCGCTCCACTAGCTGGAACGAAGACTCCGAGCGAAAGAGGGAGAAAGAGAGAGAAGAGCGGTGGGGAGAGCAGACAAGTTGAATTGCTCCATTCAGCTCTTGCGAGAGCGCAAATACGTGGCCTCGTTACGAAAGGACTTGCGCTTGGGCGCTACATTTTTCCTACCACGCGACGCGCAGAAAAAGGCTCCAGAGAGAGAGAGAGAGAGAGAGAGAGATGCGGGCGACGGCAAGGAGAAGAGAAGACGAGAGCCGAGTGGTACTCTCTTCGTGATTGGAATAACGAAACCGCTTTACTGCGCGTCTCCTCGAGACACAATTTTTTGCCCTTTAACATTCGTTTATTTATTTTTTGTTTTTCCAATAAGGCCTCTGACATGGCTTTGACAAATCTCCGCAATTTGTGGGTACTGCGCTGTAATTACAGAACAAAAGGGTCACGGTGCTCGTTATGTACGTTGTGACTGATAGATGCTAATGGGGACTGCGGACTCTGCTGCGGGTCATTCTTTCTTGGTGGTTATGTAATTTATGGGGTGTGAATGTTGTGGTGCTCAAAAACGTAGTTTTTAAAGAGTATGTTTAAGTTTAAAAAAATATGTTGATTTTCATGTCGAATAATCATTTTAATAATGATCCGTTATTTAGATTAAAAATAACCAGAAGAGTTTCAGCGATCCAGATCACAGATGCGAATCAAACTTTAGGATATGTGTTTGAATGGAGAAACATGAAGAAAGCCGCCATATTAAACCCTAACCCTCCAAAAAATGATATTTTGGACATTTTTAGCTTTGTATTGAAAACATCTTAAAAAAGCCTCTTACTCTTAAAAAGGTAACCATTGAATCTTACAAAGTCTTAAATACTATTTCAAAAAGCGAAAATAATAATACTAGAGAATATAAGCATTCAGTTGCTTTATCTGGAATTTTAAAATATTCAATCCTTTCAAAGTTATAAAAGTTTACAGTTGAACAATAAAATGTACAGTTAAACCCCTACAATTGGCTGTTCGATTAGATGCATATTTTAGTGCATTATCGTTGCTTAAATTGAAACTTTCATAACTTCGGAACGGAAGGAAACTATATTTTTGAATTCTGAAAAAAGCAAATGAAAGCTCGTGTTACGAGTGAGTTCTCGCAATTTCTTATAATAATCAAAAGTGACGGATCCTGGGATCGAACCAGAGCCGCCGACTCGCGAGTCAGAAACGCTATCATCCTTGAATCCGCTGGACGCCTTGCTTACTTCGTTCTTCTATATGCATACTTGTATCCACACGTAACACTCGTTTTCTCTAGTTTTATTTTCTTTTTTTGGATTGATATATCAAACTTTCCAAGAATAAATGAATACCGTTTTAACAACAGGCTTTTCTAAGATTTTTTCAAAGTGAAGCTAAAAATGTCCAGAACTTGAGTTTATTTTTAGCGTTGGGGGCTGATATTATAGCTTTCGTCATGTTTTTACATCCGAAAACATATCTTAAAATTTGAACCGAATTCGTGATAAGGGCCCCTAGTACTCTCCTGGTAAGCTAATTTTAGAACGCAATAATCGTATAATTATTGAAATGTAAATCTTCCAAGTTTAGAAATTAAATTGACTTCTAAACGGCTTTATAATGAAAACATTTTTTTCTAAATTTATAATGAAAACCTTGAAATAAAAGAATTTCCACTCTGAGGCAGAATTAAAAAATTCCTGGAAAAAAACATTACATTGCGGGGATTCCAGAAATAATACCCTCCTATGATGCCGATTTACAACGCATTCTATAAAAGCTATTACTCAGATATTAATAATTGTATAATATGGTTCGCTATATATTTATAAACTAATTCGCATTATTTCAAACAATCCAATGAAATTTGTCATTTAAAGTAGCGGATTCTACATTGTATATTATAAATACAGTAGAAGTTGACATTTAAACATAAATATCATTATTTGATTTTCTCCTCGAGATCCAATCCATATAATAGGTTGAAAATTTTTGGGTACGTAGTTCTTTTATTTACAGATTACTATGGGTCTTTTCTAAAAGTGTAAATGTTATATTTAAAAAATGAAAGCGCGCGCGCGCGCGCACACACACACACACACACACTCACACAGAGACGGCAATGCAGATTCGGACGACTGGCCTCGTTCCTGGATTTCTCTGTCGTAATCCGGAAATGAGAGACGAACAGCTTCGTCGAATGTGAGAAGAACGGCCTCCATAGACAGAACCTTCGGTCTCCAAAGTCGCTCGTTCTCCAACAACACATCGTTCCATTTAAATTGATTCACCCGATATTTTTTGGGTCTTTGCTTTTTTAAACATCTTAGAGTGATCCTTTCAGGCCATTACACAAGAGAGACAAGTCACGTCTTAAAATAAAATTCCAATACATGTACAGATTTTGAGCACGATTATAAACAAACCATATTTTTAAAACAAATGAAATGAAAATTTTTCAAACTTTTAAATCTATAAGGTAATGATTTAAAGTCCATGTAAGTAATGTATGTAAAGACAAATTCGCGTTTCATGCTTATTTATAATAAAAACAGTATGTTTGAATAAATATGTGTAAGACACCCTTGAAGTGGAAGTCTTACCAGGATATCGCTTGAACCCTAAACCGGGACAATACGCACTGCAAGTGTTGCTTAAATTTTTCTGGATCCCAGGTGGATTTAAGTTCATTCCAGCTAAATTAAAGTTAATTCCAGTTTGATTCTGGCTAAATATTTCAGCTGAATATCCAACTAAATATGTTTTATAGGGATATTATTAAATGTGGGGCTATCGGGTGGGGATAGGTAATAATAATATTCAGTTAGAAAAGGGTTCATCGTCGCTACCTCGCATAACCTCGAAATCTTTTATTCGATATCCTAATAAATTTGAACCTTAAATTAATATGAAATTCACTTGTTTGCATAGTTAATAATAGCATAAACTTCGGTAATGAATTAATATCATTATCATGAGGTTTTCAATCTGTCCAGGTATTGGGTACAGTATCTTACTCCTGGGCTTCTCTCGCCTCTGAGTGGCTGATCTGCTGCGAAGCACATCCCGGAGCTCGTCAGCCCGATCAATTTTGCACATCACTTTCATAAGTTCCCGGACTACCGGATCCGCCGACAGCTCGAAACCAAATCCCTTACACATCTATACAGATATTGAAACAAAAATGTATTTCCACTCCAAATGTATAATATTTATTATTATACAAAGCTTCCTCAAGAAAAAAGTATAATGTTGATATCTGAATGATAAGTTTGTAGGTTGAATATTAATGATTCAAACTACAAACTTGAGCATTTTCAATAGAAATTTTAACTTTATTTTACTCTTTTCTACACTCCCTTCAATGAACAGAACAAATTTGAAACCTTTTCACCTTCCGCTACACGCGTCACAAAACTTCTAACAAATCAAAAAGTGTCACTGCACAAAGGGCATCGCGCTCGCGTCTACTCGTATTTCTTCCGATAAACGCACGGGTCTATTACACTTTCGAACAAATACCCAAAGAAGGAGAGAGAGAGAGAGAGAGAGAGAGAGAGAGAGAGAGAGAGAGAGAGAGAGAGAGAGAGTACAGAACGTCGACTGGCCGCCCGATCCATCTCCTTCCGCTCAATCGAACAGAGTCTCTGCAGTCCGAGTCCGTCCCCAAAATCGGACGTGAATACGTGTATTTATATAGAGACACCTTTCGCTCGTGGGAATATAAGCAATGGGGCCCTACGGCGATTAATCATCATGCGACACTGTCAAACTGATTGCGCCCACGCGGCAGGCTATAGTCGTCTCCGACGAAACGAGCGTTTGTTTTTCGGCGATAGAGAGGAAGAGGATTAAAGGAGGAAGTCGCGGACGGACGCTCGAGTTTCATTTCGACATCTGGCGCGTGGGTCGCGCTCGCCGCCGTTTTCGTTTGATGGATCGGCGAAAAGTTTTGTCCAATGACGAACTATAGTATTATCCGAGGAATTAAGGTGGATACTTTTCTTTCGGCGGATGAATGTGTGCGTGGGGGGAGGGGCGGATAAATATCATAAGTAGCTCATTTGTACAGGGATTTATTGATTCCGAGTGCCCGATAATTCCCGGTATCAAGTATTATGTGTGAATCCAAGTCTCAACCATTCGATTCACATTTTTAGAATCAGTTATATGTCAGTTATTTATAATTATGAGCGTTGGTAAAACGGGCTGTTTCCGAGAAAGAAGCCACAATTTTATTTCATACGTAAATATCATTTCAAACGATATGATCGATTTATTTGACGTGAAAGGTGCGAGAAAACATAATAAAACTCGATAAAGCGTATATTCATGCAGTAAAATGCGAAATTTTCATTTATTGATACTCCTAATAAAGCGTGAATCAGACTACGGGACTACCCCGAATACGGTTCCTATCAGGCTAGAGTAAAGCCCTAATACGGCCCTGATCGGGCTCGCAGGCCTTCTGGGTTTGGGCAGTATTACGATGTAGCCTAATTCGAGCTGTACCAAGAGTGCCTCCGTAAATTGATATGGTGTATCTCCTCTTTGTCTGACCGAAGCCGTATTAAGGTAAATGTACCAATGAGTAGCTA
>JAPYZP010002842.1:0-24092 GCA_030522985.1 Torymus sinensis
TTAATATTTCCTATTCCAAGCCAAATTCAGTGCCAAATCCAGCCTGTGTTCAGTTTCTATTTAAAAATTATACTTTTGAAATATGAAGTTTCTCACATTTTAGTAAGATTAAACTAAAGTGTTCATAATTCGAGCTTTCGTTTTTCGAAGCTTTAAACGGCTCTTTCAAATCAAATCTTACATTTATTTATTTATCTTAAAAAATGTAATAACATACATATAAAAATAAATATAGAGAGGATTATCCGAATACTAGACACTCTGTATTACTTCTGGATAGTTGATTCTTTACGTATTCTATATCGACTGCTAATGTTTATAGAATACAACATATTTTATGAAACTCATTGTAAATAGTTTAGGCACCTCTAATCAAAAAGAGACCTATAAATAAATGTTTGTTACCGTCCAACTATACGGATTTTCATGTTCAACTCTTATTTTACAAACAGAAAATCTGGTTTGTTAAATCTATAATTACACATTTGGTTGCTATTTTCCTAAAAAATTGGATTCGCATGTTCCCGGACAGTAACATTTGTCAACATGTGTGCGTGCGCGCGCGTCTTGCGTGTGTGAACGAGGTAACGAGGTTGCAGAAGTGGGTATCTATATACGTAACAGTTTTCAAAGGTTTTAGGGCCCACATGTTTTCTTATTTTTTTTTTATTTTTTTTTATATATGGTATGTACGTTTACTAAATCATTAATACTTGAAAATTAATTGAATTCTCAAGTATCATTACTTGCCTGACGCTATAAATATATTATATTTTGTAATATTTTTTAACTGTTGTTATTTTTTATTTTTTATTTTTTTTATCAATTTTAAGGGCCTGATAGCTTACAAGAAGAGTGCACACTCTCCAGGAAACCGATTTTAAAGGGGCTTTGAGAGTCTATTTCTGGTATCTATAAAAATATAGCCTTGTGTTCCTAATTCCATTTTAGGTACATGCCCATTTTCTTGAGATATGAATAATGGGCAAGCTATTAATATTCTCAAATAATATTCTCTATTTCGTTAACAAAAGGCATCTTTTGAATAATTGACTATCTCTTTGCAAGTACTTATACTTACCACGAAAGCGAGCAAAATGATTATAAAAGTAGTATAGGAAAAACTAAAATTTAAGCTTTATTTAATTAAAAAATATTAATGTTTCATGAAACTACAAGCAATCAAAGATAGCGGGTAAGAAATTAATGGTTAAAAATTTGCCTATGAGATAGAATTAGGAACACGGAGTTTCATTTTTCGACATCAGACATCGACTCCGAAAGCCCCGTTAGAACCCGTTTCTCGGAGAGAGTGCACTATCTCCTTGTCAATACAAATGTTACATTAAGCAATTTTTAAAATTAAATTTGGTGCGTCAGTAAAATTTTCATTAACAAAAAGTTTTAGGCGCTCTGATATGACATACTAATCCTCTATAAATGCTTATAAATAAAAAATTGTAAAAGGATTATGTCCATGCGCTCTAATTGAAATCTCGAGTTTACAAGATGTTATTTCAAAAGTATAAAATATTATCTTAAATCTATGACGGGCTAGATTCTATTATAACGTAACTCTATTGCTGCATTGTCTTGTACACTAAATTCGACCCTTTGTGCTTAGTCATAGCATCAAAGAGTAAAGTAAGATTTGTACACTTCATGTTTTGATTATTAGAAAGTTTGATATAACATAGGATAATAACGCAAGGATGATGAGCATTTAATTGGCTTAAGAATGGACCAGTATATCTTAATATTGATGATGAAGGTATCATACTATACTAACATGGTACAGATGAAAATTTCTATTCTTTCACATTGTTTCTTTTTTTGTCAGTTGTTATGTAAATATTTAATTTATTATTTAATAAATATAGATAAATAAATTATTTTTTATTTCTTGCTTACGACAAAGTATTTTCTTCACCGAAATTTATAATTTATTAATTTATTAATTTTATGGGATAAATATATAGGAGTTATGAGTCGTTTTAAAAATTTCATTCTCTCTTTAAAACGTAAAATCTGTAATCAAAATTGAATATAATATGCGAATTGAAAAAGTTAGGAAGACTTGCCTTACCAAATCTGACCTTTATCTACTCGGGTGTTCTACGCCTACGCAATGATAGTCACGCAGAGTAGAGAAAGAATTTCGGAAAAATTATACTATAATTGATTCGTAAAGTGGTATCAGACTGGGAAACCCCAAAGAATTCCCAAACCTTCTAAGAAAATTTAGAAAATTTTTCAGAAAGTTTGCTAATGTTTTGGGTTTTCGCAGTCTGTTACCGCGTTAGCAATAAAGTATAAAAATCTTTACAAAAAAAACTATTCCCGGCGTGCATGTACATTTTGCGTCAACAATTAATAAGCTATGATTTCAATTTGTTAAACAATAAAAAAAACAAACAAACAATTCTACCCCTCGACAGACAAGGGAAACAGTCCGCTGCACTACGCGGCGAGGGCAGAGTGCCGCGAGGCGGTCGAGCTCCTGCTGCGCAAGGGCTGCTACATCGGCCACATGAACCGCTTCGGCGTGCCGCCGCTGGCGCACATAGCCCCGAGTATCCTCGAGAGCCAGCTCGACGAGTGCCTCACGAGCTCGAACGAGCGCACCGAGGAGTACGAGATCATAATGGACTACCGCAACCTCGTGCCCCACAACACGCAGTGCGGCGAGGAGGATTACTTCGACAAGCGCGCCTCCAGGAACTCCAACGGCAGCGCCGGCAATCCCTGCAGCGAGACCGAGGCGCTCCTTTACGTCGCCGACGACAAGAACCTGAGGCATTTGCTCAAGCACCCGCTGCTCGCCTCCTTTCTCTACCTCAAGTACCGGAGGATTCGGCACGTTCTGTACCTGAACTTCCTATTGTATCTGATATTTTTCATACTGCTCAACTGGTACATCTGGCTGGTGGTCAACGACGATCTCGAGTCCGAAGGTAAGATGAAACACTCCTACCTATATTATCCATGATTCTCTCCAAACTGCAGACCAATTAATGTTTTCTTTTTCTTTTTTATGCGCATGGGAAATCAGCCGCCAAAGGCAACGACACGTCCGGCCTGAGCGCTGAGAACGGAGATAGCGGCAACGGCAATGGCAACGGTATTTTTGGAAATTGGATGGCACATCCGATCCACGCCACTCTGCTCGCGCTGTCTCTGTGCTACATGCTACTACGCGAATGCATGCAATTCCTCTCGTCGCCGTTGCATTACATCACGAGCCCGGAGAATTGGCTCGAGCTCGGTCTCATCGGAATGACGGTCGGCCTGCTCCTCGGCGCTGGCCACGAGATCGGCGCGATCGCCATACTCCTGTCCACCTGGGAGCTGGTCATTCTAATGGCCCAGCATCCGCGCATGTCGACGGACATCGAGATGTTCAAGACCGTCACCGTCAACTTCACCAAGTTTCTCTTTCTGTACATATTCCTCATACTCGCGTTTGCCCTCGCCTTCTTCGTCCTCTTCAGGGGCGACGACAATTTTCCGAACCCCTACCGATCGCTCTTCAAGACCATCGTCATGCTGACGGGTGAATTCGACTCGAGCGACTTGCCGTTCCTCAGCTACCCCATTCTGAGCAGAGTGATATTCATCGGCTTCATATTTCTCATCGTGATTATTCTGCTGAACCTGCTGAACGGCCTCGCGGTCAACGACACCGGGGAGATACTCTCGGAAGCGGAGCTGGTCTGCTTGATCTCGCGGGCTCGCCTCGTGGCCTACGCCGAGAGGATAGCCGTGGGCTCCCCCTTCGTGCCCAAGACGCGGCTCTGCTGCTGCATCAATTATCTGCCCTTCCAGAGCCTGACGACGAGCCCCGTACGCTTCATCGCCCGTCGAATCCTCCTCTTTCCTCGCTACCTGCCCCAGGCGCGACTGAGCGTCAAGTACCTCAAGAGCTACGAGATCACGCTGCACGGCAGACAGAGCTCCGGCAGCAGGTGTTCGACCTTGAAGATGGATCCCACGGTCGCCCGCCGAGCGAAAGAGATTCTGGCTGCGAGAGACAGAGAATCGACGGAAGACAAGATCCTGGCGCAGCTGAGCGAGCTCAATGCCAAAGTCGAGAGTTTCATGCAGGAGATTCGAGCCGCTCTGAGGAACAACAACGAAGGAGCCGGAGAGAACGAAGCTCCGCTTCAGAACGAGTAATCGTCCTATGCAATATGTCTTCGATTATTAAACGACTGCACACTTGTTGAACGCCAGCTACACCTTAATATTTGAAAAATATATCGCAGCGACAGGATTTGACGGTTTTACACAACCTTTAACTTCTTATGTATACGTATCAAAAGATGTTTATAATTACTGATTCGTCAGTACCGATTATGACTACGTTTTCTCCGCTATGAACTCGAATAATTATTGAGATGTAAGTGCAAAAATGTTATTTTTCTAAGCTAAAAATTGAGCATTAGATAATCAATCATTGTAACTTCCACTTATACAGTTATCATACTTCATACCTTCCCGCGGTGCGCTACCACGATCCTGAATTCCGTATTTTCTTTTTTTTGTTTTGTCTCCGTGTGATTTTGTCATCATAAATATTCATGTAAAACCCATACACTATCTATATAATAATAAGAATTTTTGTTACCAGTTTTACTACATTTTCAAAACCATAATGTATAATAGTTGCAATAATGAAAAAAACTATTACTTTTATTTTTCATATGCAAACATAAGTTCTGAAACATTTTATATATACTTAAGTATAATTTTGTAAATAAATAATTTTAACCAAAATTCCTATGCAAATATCAAGTGTTTTTTTCGCTCGTTTTCGAAATTTTGACCAATGAATATAATCATATGTGGGAGTTAATATACATTTAAAAATTGAGTTATATTATGCTCATAAATTAATATTTTCTCTTTCATGTTTTACGCTATACTGCAGATTAGATTCAATGAAAATGATATGTATAAAAGAATGGCTACATTATGAAAATATAATCTTGGTGAAGAAATATCTAGAAAAGTCATATATCGTTTTCCTCGATAGGATACATTTATTAAAAATAGATTTTTCCAGAATTCTATTTTAATTTTTTTATAAACTTAGCATATATTTTACAATACAATACAATAATAATAATAATAATAATAATACATTTTTCTTACTGATAATGGCACGTATAACTGCGATATCGATTTTTCAAGGTAATACTTTTTACAATACATATCGGAAAATTCTTTGAATTTATCATGTAATTGCTAACATCATGGTAATTAAATTATTATTATTATTATAATAAAATAATAAATATAATTTGCCATGGTTTTGTTACAGAAGTTTCTTCGAAACTAATTTAAAATCATCATCCAGATGCGTCTTGCGATTTTTTTTCTGATTCCCTTTGTACAAGAATTTGAGTATAAAAGAGATTAAAGTCCAACCTAGAAAAGCATTATTTTCAGTTTATTTCACAAGAAATAAAAATCCATGAAATACTTAAATTTCTATACTTAATAACGAGAAACGTGAACTTACCGACATACAACGTTTAGTAGTTTCTCGTTACTGTTGTCACAGCCTAAATCACAAATTCTGTTCAAAAGTCGAATTAGTACTTCTGTAAATTGATTATCGATAAGAATAATTTTTTCTTCAAAACTTGTTCCTTCTGCACTTGAATTCCCACTGCATTCAGACTAAAAAAAAAATAATAAAATTCAAATTTGTTATATGATAATTTATAATATTTTTTACACTGAATTATTAAATAAATCACAATAATAATGAAGTAATGATTAATCTATAACACTAAATGAAATGCATGAAATGCAGAATGTTTATAATATGTCATAATGCTGGTGTAGTTCGAATGGTTGTTGAGACTCATGTTTCTGCTGCCCTACAGAAAAATCTCATGCATTCTTTCATCATAATAATCTTTTGAAAAAATACAACATTCAAAATAAATCTTTTATATATAAATGAAACAATAATTTTTTAAACCAAATATTGTTTTGTCTTAAAACTTAACAGATCTATAAGTAGTTTGGCTCAATAAAAATAAAATAGGTAAAAGATGCCTACAGAAATAAAATTCTAAATATAAAAATTTGCTTTGTTTCTACTCCTGGAATAATTCAAGGGAATGGTACAAAACATTGTCATAATTTATTTAAGAGCATTTAACACTGACAAATACAATAATAATAGTATATTTATTAGTTATTATCTTTTAATATAATTTTTTTAGAATAATTTATAATTTGGAATTTTGATAAAGAAAATTTCTTAACTGAATATATTTGAATGAAATGTCAGTTTATTATATACCCTTATCAGATACATGCTGAAATTCTAAATATCCTTCAATAAATGAAACTTTGAAATGGACCATCCTAAAAACAACAAGATGCAAAAAAAAACACTCTTCTGATGAAAAAGCAAGCATTTGATATTTCTAAACTAGTAATGTTAAGCAGATTTATAAAAAACTTATGTCAGTCTGCCCCTTACGAGTACCTCTGGCTCAAAGTTGTCTTCTTGACAAGCACCAATCATAGAAGTCAATTCAGCATCAATGAAGTAACGGCTCATACGCTTAACATGAGTAAGATGCCATTGGATCGAAGAAAAATGTTTTATTTAATACTTATAAAAACCACAAACGACAAGCTCATTGTTGCCTTTTAACCCTTTCCATGTTAAAATTAGCAGCTTAAAGGAACTAAAATATTTTCTTACCTGCATGAATTTACAAAATTCTATGCATACTGCACAAAGACAAGTGATACATGCTAAAAGTTCAGGATCTGTTAACATGCACTCCTTCAAATAACTATCTTGTAAGTCTTGATGAACACCCAAGACATCATCAACATTACTGACCTAAATGAAATTATTAATTAAATATTTGATTACCCATTGAAATTTAAGTTAAATAAAATATTTACTTTGCTCATTTTATTCAGAAATGTTAACCAATTTGGTTCTATAACTTCAACCATCATATAATATTCAAGATGTTGAATACAGTCAAGCATTCGTTGTCTTAATGAAAATGCTTGCCTATAAGCCATTGCTGCTTCATGAGTAAAGACTTTAGCAATTTTGTTGCTAATCCAAACTCTAAAAAATTATATTATAATAAGTTATACATAAATACAAAATTTATATAATTATTTGATTATGTACATGAATTTAGTTACCTGCACAGCAGTCTTTCAACATGTTTACAATAAAATAAATGTCTAAATAACATTTGGTAACAAGCAATTGCTTTTCTATTAATAACTAAAGATACTGGCCATTTCACATCATAATTAAATACAAATGCCTCTAAACCAGTTAAAGTTTTATCTGCTTGTGAACAATAATCTAAAAAAAAAAGTTTTTTTTATAAATATTATACATGCGAATCGTGATTATTAGTATTTAAACAATTAAAATACCTTTTTCTTCTGTCGTCTGAATAGATAAAATTCTAAACATTTGATACTGAAGATCATAAGGTAAAAGCTCAGGTTTTAAATCATCTTTATAAGGATCTGAATCAGCTGTTGACATTCTTAATGCAACTTCCAAAAGTGATGATAATCGATGAGTAACTATGTCATACATGTTTTTACTCAATTCAGCCTCACAAAGATTCATGAATTGAACCTTTAACAGAAAATTGCTTAATAATTCTGTTTATAACAATTGATATTATTAATTTCTAAAATAACATCATTTTTACCACAAAATCTCCTTGTGCTAGTAAAAAGTAATTTTTAACACTGCGTAAACGTCCCATTAGATCATTTTCTTGAATCAAAACTTCCAAGAGGGTTCGAGCAGCTTCAGAATAAGCCCTATCTATAGCAGCAATAAATTTCTGATCTCTATGCTGATAAATCAAAGGCTCTTGCTTTCCCCATTGAACAGTTTTACCTCGTATATGCAATTATTATACAATAAAAAATGTTTAAGGAACTTATAAACACTGTCTAATGACATTAAAGTACTTTCCAGTTCTAAGAATAGTTTGAGCATGTTCACTTAAAAAGATAGGTATTCTTTCTGGCCTCATAGTATACCTTTTCTCCCAATAATCAGCAGAATAATCCATTGGTAATTCTTCTCTTTGTATTAATTCGTTATCTTCTACGAAGAACTATAAATAATAAAAAATTAATATTTTCAGACCTTGAAATTCTTAAATTAGTAATTTCAAAACTCACTTCATGATATGGATCACATATTACACCTTTATAAACCCATTTTTCTAATGTTTGCATATATGGCACACTAGCTGCTTTAATTAAAAATAGGCATAATTCTTTACATTTAGCTTCTCCACTCATATTATTTATTTGCTCATGAAGATGACTTAGCACTTTTCCACCTCTAGCATTTGCCTAAAAATAAATATTACACTCATATAAGATTTATTTTATCTAATAAATTATTATTGTATATAATTAATAATTATTATATGTAATGCAAACAATTTTAAATGTTTCTTAAAAAAAAAAAAAAAAAACCCTTTGTTGCTTTAATTTTCTAAAATCTTAAGAACTACTATAATAAATAATAAAAATATTGTTATCACAAGCAATTTTTGATGACCCATAATGGATCATCCTCCATTAAAAGTGTTATAAATTGAATGTAGAACAATATCAATAGAACAAAGTTGTTAAATTTTGTAATTGTAAATCATAAAGAAATAAAAAGGGACCAGTTATCAAAATAGGTGAATTACTTTTTGTTATACTTATAAATGTTTTTACTGTTTATCTTGTACGAAAATTAATTATAATTTTACCTTACAGATAGTAGAAGTAATTTGATTCAATATTGACATTGTGGCCATCGTTGGTTGAATGTAAAACCACAATTTTTGTAAATTCAGTTTTCCACGAATATGCTCAATTTCCAATTGTACTATAAATAACTGTTGAATAGAATTATATCTATATTAACGTCTTAAATTTTATATGAAAGTATAAATGTAGTAATACAAACCAAATAATCTTTAAGTAAACAACTTAGGGCTCCTCTCAAAGCATGATTTACTTGTCCATCTTCTGGGAGTACTTTTTCTTCTACGAAACGGATTGTCATTGAATAATGAGAAGCCAGTGGAAGTATTTGTTGAGTAAGTTGTTGAAATGAGATACCTATAAATATATTTACTATATACTATATACTTTAATGAAAATTTTATTTTATATAATCAGACATACCAACATCAGATGATATTTTAAATGTAATTGGACTATAAGGACTGGTTAATGATTCGGAAACTATATAAGATCCATCAACTCCTTTCAAACATTGTATTATATCCCAAATAAGAACCGACTCTTGAGATATAGATGGAACTACTTCTGCAATTAATTAAAGTTACAGAATATATAATTAAAAATATTACTTTTGTCGACTGTGTACAGAATATATGCTAAAACATTTTTTTTTTGCAAAACATTTATAAAGAAATTATACTTTGTGTAAGTTGTACTGTAGCATCAGCTTGGAAGTCCCATGATAAGCGAGGTCTTTCTGAAGACCAAGTGTGTCTCATAACCATAACATCATTTGATTTATTTATGGGACAAACTTGCTTATTTAATTTCTTTTCTCCTTCAACTACAGCTTTAATGACATTCTTAAAAATCTGTAACAAAATCATTTTTATTTCAATACTATATTATTTTAATTTTATTCATATAAATATTTTAATATAAAATAATTATTTAAATGAGAATTAATTTGCAAAAGCATATTTAACAACAAACCTTAGGTAAATCTTCGTTAGTAATGGTTGTAGTTTTTGATGAGGTACCGACTAAAGGCAATGAATTTTTAGCTAAATAATTTTTGAGGTCTTTATCAATTGATATGAATTCCAACAATTGCATGAATGGACCCAACATATCAACCCTAAAAAGGATATTTTAATTTTGATTACCGGTAAGTAAATAAATAATATTATTTTGACTCTTCTAATATAATCACTTACTTTTTCGATTTGAGTTCTTCATATTTCTTAACAAATAACTCTGAATTTGGTGAATTTTTTGCAAGCTGACGAACACAGCTTTGAGTGGCTACAGTGTTCAATGACACTGGATTTGATGCAGCACCTTCTTTTTGCAATCTCTCGACATGTTTTTCTGGAGGAGATGAAGAACTAAAAATATAAAGAATTTATTGCAATAGAATTTCTTAACTTCAAAGTACTCTACATTCAAAAGTTTATTATTATACCCAAGTAATTCGATTAATTCGACGACCAAATGATGAAGCTTGAATTCACTCATTGTCTTGAACTAATATATTAAAAAAATTTACTATTAAAAAACAACTTTATAGAATTGTTACAAAACAACAAATCTAAAAATATTCAACAAAAAACACGTTCTCGTGCAGATCATATTTTTAATTAACTCTTTTTAATTAAAGATTAAATAAAATCAACTGAAAATTTCAACTGTTTATATTTTTCCATAGCGGGAATGTTTTGAGACGCAAACGGTATCAACGAAGGTTATGTTGCTTTGATTTTCGAGCAGTTCGAGAATCGAGCACCATCACCGGTCTCATCTTTTTGATTGGTTCTTACAAACCTAAATTGTGATGGCGGCACCAATCACAACGCAGTATGCAACATATGTTTGAAAATACAATAAATGAGCTTTCGCTTGGTCGAAACCGCAGTTTTAGAATTTTTAATTTTTAAATAATGTCTTATTAATTTGATAATCCAAGAATTAGCATATGTAACAAATATATACTAGAAGGAACATAAAACAATTTTCAGACAATAGTTACTATAATATTGTTACAATAAAAGACAAAAACTTCAATAAGTTCCCTAAATTTTTTAGTTTTTTATCCGATCTTAACGAAATAAAGCTTATTTTATTCGTGAAGAAATTATTTCAAGGGGAGTATCTACGGGAAAATTTATGATACGAGTTACCAGTAACGAGTAATATCAATTTGTTTAAAAAAGCTAATCAAATTTTAAAGACTGAATGCCTAAATTTGCCTGAAAAAAATTGTTTTATGTTCCTTCTAGTATATATTTGTTACATATACTAACTCTTGGATTATCAAATTAATAAAACGTTATTTAAAAATTAAAAATATTAAAAATTCTAAAACTACGTTAAGTACGCAAGTACCTATTAAACGTAGTAAAATCATTAATGTAAAAATATAAATTGATGAACGATATTTTATTTAATAATTTGACTTACACGAGCACGTAGATCTTTCTAAGAATATTTTAGAAAAACTTTAAAATTTATATATCGAAAATTATATTAATTCTTGAAATCCTAAAATACCTGAGGGAGGGGAAATAGAGTAAAATAGAATGTCATAAATTTTCCATTCCTATCACGGTAAATTTCTTATTCGATCTTCTTCAAACATATGTAAGGTATTGATGTCATATATCTTTCTGCTTTATTTGGAGATTCTCAACTCATTCTATAAATTGAATTCATAAATGTTTTTAGTACGTCATGATCAACTGTAACCATATAAATGTTGTGAATACAAATTAGTTAATGTTTTTTATTTCAGCTATAATTATTTATTGCTTTTATATTAATTATTTCTCATACTTCCAGTTATTCTCTCGACGTTAAATGCATTGTGACAAATGACGTGTCGACAGAAGTGAATATTTTATACATAGATTTCATATATATATAGGACTAAAATTGATTTTCATGTTAGCTGTATAAAGAACAAAAAAAATGAAAAAAGTATATAATTATTTTATGACTATATATATATATAGTCAGTAATGATACATTGAGACAGACATTTGACGAGTGCGATATGCGTCTGACAAATTAATGTATGAGTCACATTGTTAATCAATATCAATTCGCTTATCGTGTTTCCAGCGAAAAGTCGCTACTTATATTTAAATAACGTGTCATTTGGCAAATTCAATGGAAGATAATCATATATATAATAGTGTTATAAAGCCCAAACTTAAAGACACTTTGCTATAAGCTCGCGTTGAGCCGCTAAATTTCTCTCGTCGTCTGTAATAAAAGATTCTAATTTTGACACAAGGATAGTACTATATGCTAGGGTGTCACATTATAGTTTACTATGTAATATCATTTTACGTTAAGGGGACGTCAGAGCCTATCTAAAATTACATAGTTATATCGATATGTTCGTCCTTTTCGTTATTCTTCTCAAATCTTTATCTTTTCTAAAAAATTCCAGTTATCGGGCGTTCATGAAGTAATTGCGAACATGCGATGATTATGATAATTTTGAAAAGTCTTAAAATAAATTTAAATAACGAAAAGTACGATGTGGGAATCTTTAATCGGCTCCGATATCCCCTTAAAGTTTTAAATTCATAATTATATGGACCATTTCATAATCCATAATTTAAAAAAAACGCTTATAAAGAATGTTTCCAAAAAGTCACATTAAATGTAATGATAAAACAAAACCATTCAAAAGATTTTTGCCAATTTTTTGTAAATGTACTTACCTAACTGATAAACCATATAATGAAATAATAGTTAATAAAACTCAACCTTTTTCAAACAGTTCCCATACAATAATAACACACAAGATGAAATAAATACTCAAAAGAATGGATCAACTGTCAAATTATATAGTGTTCATAAATTTCCTGTGAAGGATTTTTCGATAATTTTATCACAAATTGGCATGTTTTAACAAATTCAATAAAAAAAAAAAATAATGATATTCTCGTTGTTTTGCTTGTATTTGTGATTTTAAAATCGAATAATATTTAAATTGCCTTTCCTCATAATACTAATAGATTGTCTAAACTGAAAATTGATGAATTATAATTATCATTTACACGCAAACAGAAAGAATATTCTCAAGTGTTGAATTTAATGAGATTTGTTCACGCAAGAAATAAATGAATGCGCATTCGTCAGTAAAAGCTTTAGTCGGCATGGTTATCTTTTGAAATTAAATTTTAACAAATTCTAAAGGAAAGTAATATATTACTCAAAAGTAAATAATAGTAGCGCGCATAATTACATATACTACTACTTCCTACTATACCTGTGTCAGGCTAAAAACTTATTTTTACTAAATTAATAAATGAACTGGGTGAAATTTTTATATTATATGTCGATATATAAGAATTAAATTTGTTTTAATTTTAATATTACACAATAGCATTATAATGAGAAAGAAAAAACATCACAAGGATTTATGTAGCATAGTAAGATTTATTCAAATTTACAGTACATATTGTTCAATACTAACAGAATAATTCTTATGATTATTAATCATATCGATTATCTGCAAAAAAAATCACATTGCGAACTTTTTTTTTGTGTTTTTACTTAAAATTAATTACAGGTGTGAAATACAAGACAAACTTTAAGCTGTAAAATAAGATACAAATATTATATTTTTAATCTTTTTCTAAATGTATTAATGGAACGGATTTCCATTACGATATTTAAAAAATTACACAACATTTTTAAACAAAAAAACGCAAGTAAAAATTAAAAAATATTCTCATTAGATTTTACTTACAAAGTTAATAAACATGGCAGGTACGAGGTACGTTTTTAAAGTTTTCAAATAATTATTCACGTGGATTTCTGTTTCAAATAAATTATGAAAAAGTAGAATATTTGTCAAAGAAGTCAAACTAATGTATATACTAACTAGCTTATATACAAATACAACTTCAACAAATAATCTTCTTTAGTTGTTTTAAAAAATAGATAAAAGTTAAAATTCTGTACATTTATACTTGAAGATAGAAAATCATACAGAATAAAATTCTTGTACATTTTCCCGATTTCGTCTTTTTTTAACATTCTAATTTTAGTGCCGATTTCATAATAATTAGTATTAGCATTATTATTAAAAAGATAGCTTTGGTAGGTGCATTTTTGCCATTACCTCAATAAAAAGGCAAGTTATATATTATCTATGAAAATAAAGTATTATGTAATCAGGAAGAATCGCATCACTATACTAAACTTATTCTACATACATTATTAGTTTTAAATTAAAAATTGTTCGACGTAAAAGTGTAACAGTGCGCAGTAATAGAAGATTTTTGTCAATAATTATTTCTTTATAATACTGCTTGTCATACAAATTTCTTGTAGCAAAAGTCACCTCTACTATTTGCGCTGTTCTGACTAGACACCATTAATTGTGCTGCAAGCTTTTTTTATTTATTGACAAAAGTAATCGTTGTTGATGAAACTGACAGTTACGATTTTCATAATTATTGCATCTTAATGAAATTCCCCCTTCACTTAATATGAGTAATGGAATTTTCGTAATGCGTCTTATTTTTTCTAAATTTGAAAAAGCTCTAGATAATTTCCTGTTGGACCCATTTCATCTTGAGTAACATTTTTTTTTTTTTTTTTTTTTAAATTATAGTGAAACTAAACTTTAAAATCACTTAAGACATTTCGGAAGCATCATAATCAAGCAGACATCAAATTTAAATGGCAATGGTATTTAAAATTATGTACGATTGTCCTACTAATGCAATTTTTTTTTTAAATTAATGTAAGATATTTCATATCAAAAGTGACAAAAAAGTAGTTAAATACTTAATTTATTTGATAACGATAATAACAAAAATATTTTTTAAATATATTTGTCATATGAATATATAAATATTTAAATTTTTCATCCCAATCTAAGAATTTGTGAATGCAAATATTTTTTAATGTAATAAAACAATTTTTTTAAAGTTTTTTTATAGGCAAAGTACTTAACTACTTTTTTATATCAAGCACTATTTCGTAATAATCACTTTGATAAACATACAATAATTTAAAGTTCAATGAAGAGTTATTGATATTTATTTCTGATCACTTAGAAAATTTTTTCTTATCTAAATTTTCTGTAAAATTTTTGAAAATTGCTTAAGAAAAACTGTTTTAGCTACAGTGTAATGAGTGGAAAAGAGTGTTTTACATAAAATTTTTCATTTTGCCCCATGGAGCTGATCTCAAAAATTTTCAATCATTATCTAATGCCAAATGTACCAATTTCATTATGGTAAAATTTCTATGTTTACAAAAAAATAATGTTTGATAGTATACATAATGAATTTTACATATTTCTATGTACATAAAATTCCTTATAATTGATTTTAGAGATTCAGACGCAACATGGATCAAAATTAACTCATATAATCACACTTTTTCAACCCATTATCAGCTGAAATCTTAAAATTTTGATGTTGCATTTTAACAATATGCTTGATACATAATTATAACATGTATCATAACATAGGAATTGTTTAAATAATTGCTTAACTATTAATCCTATTTTTCTTACCATTAAAGGTACTATTTGTGTAAAAGTATATTGAAAAATGTAAGTAGAGTGGCTCATGCACTGGCTAACTAGTGACTTTACATGAATTGAATATCAGGCGGTGATTGGTGGTTTGAATTCCTTATTTACCACATAGAATTTATGTTTCTTACCAAATAAACCCCATATAACTGCAACATTTTCAATTATCAAGTTGAAAGGTATAGTCGATAATGCACCACAAATGCAGAGCACAAATCGAGTAAAACCAAATCGATATAATGAAAATGACTTAACAACTCCAAAAACATACATATAGATATTTACAGCGCCAATAAAAGCACAAAGAAAATCCATAACAGGTGGACATGTAATAGGGCAGAGGCCAGCAAGAATAATATTCGATGTAGACAATGGCATAGTAACCCAAGAATAACATGATATACCAAGTAATAGCTTCTTTTTTAAAGGGATGACTTTGGAATGTACAACAAGCAATATCCCTTGCAACCATCGCTTTCGTTGTTGCACAAAATCCCATAAGGTGAATGGTGATTTTTCCCACATCTCTCCATCAATAAAATTAAACGTGTAACCTTGAGAAAATGCCTTCATTGCAAAAAAACAATCTTCAGCAACTGATCCATCTAAACCATTGTTGAAGGATACTTGTCTTTCAGCACCCATCTGTAAAATAATAACGTTATTAATAAAATAAACATAAACTAAATAACAAAATAACTCGTAATATTTAACAGTTTTAGAGAATGAAAAGATTTATTAGAAATATTATTTTATTTCCAGGTAGCAATTGAATCAATAGTTAGTAATTATACAATGAGTAATATTGATTAATTAAGTGTATATATGTATATTGCTAGATATTAAAAAATGAAAAGAATTTTATCAACATTACAATAAATGTTCAACTTATCTTATCTAATCAAAAATATATATTGATATTACAATATTGTTAAGTACTTTGATACTAATATTTAAAAATTAAATTGAGCATTTAAAGACAAGCTGATATTACAAATAAAAAAAAAACTGAATAGTTATGGGTAATTTTTACCTGTGTAACCACATAAGAACCTTTCATGCTGAAAAGAGGCTTATGAAACATGGTAAACTGCAGTCTAAGTTTACCCATGTCATCTGCTACTCTAAAGCTGTCGGCCAGTGTAGTAATCCAATTGACAACATCTTCATTTGCATATGTAATTAGGCCCTGGCCAAATTGATGTTTACCATCGAGAACAAAATTAAGAATTCCTCTTATTGAATTCTCAGTAAGTAAAGTCTCTTCATCAAGGTGAACAATCCAATCATGATCAGCTAATTCGTTTACAGAATTTTCTAAACAATACTGCAAAGCACGTGCTTTAAACAATGCTCCACTGCTTGTTTGATAAGTAGGTGGCACAACAACTTCTCGTATTCGTCGATGAGATGCTAAACCAATTGGTTTATCACTTACTACCTCTATTTGGAAGTTTTCCAAACCCGCATCAATGCACTTATTTAAATTTTTATTAACATTATTTTTAACTAATTGAGGATAATCACCCCGAGTCACAACCCTTATACAAATGAAAGGCGCAAGCAAAGGTGAGCCTTTGAGATCAACTTTGTCAGGAAACGCATTGTATATAGTCAGTCCGATAAAATTGAATAAAACTTGTGGAAATGACAAAAAAGTCAAAGTCCGCAGGAGGTATAGAGTCAATGCACCCACAAAACCGTATTGACTCCATGGATCCAATGAGTCTTGGTCTCTTGGTCCCCACCGCAATCCACCTGATACAAACTCGAATACTAAAATGACTGTTGCTAATAGGCAGCAATGTAAAATATGTTTTGACCAACTATTCAGCATTATATCTGAAAACAAAATGAAAGTATTTTTATATATTTTTTATTATAAATTTGATTAACATTAAGCTAACATTTATAATGATTTTTAAAAATAAACTATACTTATTGTCTGTAGAAAAGTTTGTTAAAGACTATAGCATAAATGCAGTTCAGGGACAAGTAAAAAAATGACAATGATTAATTTGTTTTGACGATTGAACTGATTTATAAACGAATAAATGGTATTGCAATTTGAAATTCTACAAAAATGAATATTAACGTAGAATAATGGTTATAGATATGAGTCATTGGGGACTTACAAAGCTTCTTTTGTTCTTCCTGGCTATCAAAAATTAATCACAGCGCGCTTACAAATTAAAGTAACAAATCCTAGGAATGCCCGCCTCTACTCCATGGAATTCCCGACAATCCAAACTTCTCCACCCGTTTTTGATATTAACCACTACAAATACGCCATACTAAAAAAATACACTACATGGACTGAAGCCAGCAATGGCTAGCATATTAAGTAACGGTCCAGAATGGCGTAACAGCGCGGTCAAAAATGTACTTCCTTCCTTCTCTGGCTCACGCGGTTTGCACTTGCGATGCGCTTGTATACTTGAAAAAATGACAGACCTTGAGTACGGCTGACCGTCTTTTACAAATCGCTGACCACTGACTCGCCTATAAGCTCCCCTCCCTAGCTCACTAGCTCCCTTCCTTCAACTTCAACACCCAATAGGCCAACACTTATATACCTATACCCATGCCCGTACTATTTACTATACCATGAGTGTCTTTGAAGGGCGAGGCTCCACAAAACTCAATTACTCAAGTTGTTACTCATCAAAAGAATGATAATTTCAAAGTTCATATCTCGCTGCTATGTGTACAGACATTGAAAACCACAAAAACTTCACAGATTCGAAAGTTTAATTATTTTTCTTATCCTAGCTATTATAGTATACCTATAGCAGTAGGCTAGGTACTTTATGCAAAACTTTGAAGTAACACGCGTAAAAATATATATTTTTATTTTATTATTAATTTAAAAAAGGTATGTGCAACGCCAACTGCGACACTCGATTTCAATTATTTACGATGAGTGGATCTTTAGCACTGCGCAGACATTTTGTCATAAATAACGAAAATGTTTGTATCGCAGGTACAAATATAATATTATTTTCAATATACGAACTCATTACAAAATTTATATTTTTAAATAAATTTATTTAAAAGCATATACTTTAATGATAATTAAGAAATATAAATGAGTTGCAACTTGCAAGTGATATAGGTATATTTACAAAAATTCAAATGCCTCTAAAGTGCGCGCGATCATAAAACTTTCTCAACCGATAAAAACTGAAATTTACTGAAGAAATATCTTCTATCGGTAAAGAAGATTAACACTTTTTACTTTGGTAACTCGTTTATTAATCGTCGTGAATCGAATATATGTAAGTATTATATACATATGCGTCGCTAGTTCCTATATGAACGCTGGTCGCGTTTTTTAATTGTCGAACAATTTATAAACATGGCAGTTCCATCAACATCTTTAGCAACACGAAATAAAAAACATTTCCTTGGTGTTCCAGCACCGTTAGGATATGTTGCTGGAGTTGGTAGAGGGTAATGTATTTTTTATTTACATCATATGAGGCCTATAATTCAGAATAAAATATAGTTACCTTATTTGCTGATAATCATCTAACCTACAAACTTCTTATTTTCGTAGAGCAACTGGGTTCACCACTCGTTCTGATATCGGGCCGGCTCGAGATGCCAATGATGTATCGTAAGTATTTTTACGTTTAATTTACTCTTCTAAGATACATTTAAATATAATGCCGGTTTTACAGAGACGACAGACATGCCCCTCCAACCAAACGAGCAAAAAAGAAAGAAGAAGAAGAGGAAGATGAAGAAGATCTTAATGACTCCAACTATGATGAGTTTTCTGGATATGGAGGATCCTTATTTAGCAAAGTAAGATTCAACACAAATACAGGTGTAGAAGTAGATTATTTACCTTATGTGACGTATTACAAAAAGTCACGAGGTAAAGAATCTACTTATGTACTCTGTTAGAAAACTTTCATATATATTGATATATTATGATTACATTTTGCTTTTCCAAATGTAACACATTGTATATCTATATATATGAAAGTTTTCTGTCAGTGTACTAGTTTCGAACCATATTTTATACCACAAGCAGAGAATATAGAATTACCAAAGATAATATATTCTAAATTCTCTGCCATAAGCTTCAAAAAATCATATCAAAGTTGCAATTTTGAGCTTAGGGGTATAAACGAGTTTTCTTAACTAGTTTATTACTCTTGATATAATTTGAGAATTTGAAAGCCAAACTGTTAAGAGATTTCTATTTTGAATTTTTGTTATTATTCTGATGTCATTAGATTTTAATATTTCATCTATATCAATTCTAGGATCCCTATGATAAAGATGATGAAGAGGCAGATGCTATATATGAGGCAATAGACAAACGTATGGATGAGAAACGTAAAGATTATAGAGAAAAAAGATTGAGAGAAGAATTAGAACGTTATCGGCAAGAGAGACCAAAAATTCAGCAACAATTTTCAGACTTGAAAAGGGATCTTGCAAGTGTTTCTGAAAGTGAATGGAGAAATGTTCCTGAAGTTGGTGATGCAAGAAATAGGAAACAAAGAAATCCCAGAGCAGAAAAGTTCACTCCCTTACCAGATTCAGTATTAGCAAGAAACTTGGGAGGTGAAACTGCAACCAGTATAGACCCTTCTAGTGGCCTAGCATCTATGTTACCTGGAGTAGCTACTCCTGGCATGTTGACCCCAACAGGAGATTTAGATTTGAGGAAAATCGGCCAAGCTAGAAATAATTTGATGAATGTCAAATTAAGACAAGTTTCGGATTCTGTTGAAGGACAAACAGTGGTAGATCCGAAAGGGTATCTTACTGATTTACAAAGCATGATTCCTTCTTATGGTGGTGATATCAAGTATGTAAATAAACTAGTTATTACTACCTTGTATTTAGTATGTATATAAAAATGTGTGTATCCATTCATAATGTCTTTAATTAATTTAATAATCAATTCTTCTTTCAGTGATATTAAGAAAGCTCGCCTACTTCTTAAGTCTGTTAGAGAAACAAATCCCAATCATCCACCAGCATGGATTGCATCAGCTCGTTTAGAAGAAGTAGTTGGAAAAGTACAGGCTGCAAGAAATTTGATAATGAAAGGATGTGAAGTTAATCCTTCATCTGAAGACTTATGGTTAGAAGCTGCAAGATTGCAACCACCAGATTTGCAACCACCAGATACTGCTAAAGCAGTCATTGCTCAAGCTGTAAGGCATATTTCAACTTCAGTAAGAATCTGGATAAAAGCTGCAGATTTAGAGACAGAAGTCAAAGCAAAAAGAAGAGTATATCGTAAGGCTTTGGAGCATATTCCTAATTCTGTAAGGTTATGGAGAGCAGCAGTAGAATTAGAAGAACCTGAAGATGCTCGTATTCTGCTCAGTCGTGCTGTAGAATGCTGTCCAACAAGTGTAGATTTATGGTTGGCGTTAGCCAGGTTAGAAACTTATGACAATGCCAGAAAAGTACTGAATAAAGCAAGAGAAAATATTCCAACAGATCGGCAAATTTGGACAACGGCTGCTAAATTAGAAGAAGCTAATGGAAATAAGCACATGGTTGAAAAAATTATTGACAGAGCCATTTCTTCGCTAAGTGCTAATGGGGTTGAAATAAATAGGGAGCATTGGTTTAAAGAAGCAATGGAGGCTGAAAAAGCAGGAGCTGTACATACGTGTCAAGTGATTATTAAATCAGTAATTGGATTTGGAGTCGAAGAAGAAGATCGGAAACATACGTGGATGGAAGATTCTGAAACGGTAAATATTTTATTCATTCGATCTAAGAAAATTACTTGAAGCATATATACATATATAATCTTGAAAAAGAATTAAAGCTCAAGTAAAACATCTAATGTAAATGTATTAATATCTAACAATTATCATTAGTAGTAGTATTAGCTTTATTATCAATACATACATACAAATAAAACCAAAATAAAGTTTTAAATTTTAATATACATAAATGAATATTAATTATTTTACAGTGTGCTCAACAAGGAGCTCTTGAATGTGCAAGAGCAGTATATGCATATGCATTAAGTGCATTCCCCAGTAAGAAATCCATTTGGTTAAGAGCAGCTTACTTTGAAAAAACTTATGGCACAAGAGAATCTTTGGAAACTTTGCTGCAAAGAGCAGTAGCACATTGTCCTAAGAGTGAAGTTCTTTGGCTTATGGGAGCTAAATCAAAATGGCTAGCAGTAAGTTATTTGATTTTATATATTTATAATCAAAAGAATCATATTAATTACGAATTCATAATTCGATTTTGTTTGATTAGGGAGATGTACCAGCTGCTAGAGGTATTTTATCTTTAGCTTTTCAAGCAAATCCTAACTCTGAAGATATTTGGTTGGCTGCTGTAAAGCTTGAATCTGAAAATAATGAGTACGAAAGAGCAAGGCGTTTATTGGCAAAGGCTAGAGCCTCTGCTCCTACACCAAGAGTTATGATGAAAAGTGCAAAATTAGAGTGGGCTTTGAATAATCTTGATGCAGCTTTACAGCTGTTAAAAGAAGCTATTGACACATTTGAAGATTTTCCAAAATTATGGTTAATGAAAGGTCAAATTGAAGAACAACAAAAACAGTTAGAAAAGGCTATAGAAACATACAATCAAGGAGTGAGTAAAATGCATCAATAATAAAGATTATAATTGTTATTACGCTTTCAAAAATTTTCAATATAAACAAAATAACAATCTGGATAAAAATGTTACTTGTTTGTTTCAGATAAGAAAATGTCCCACATCAATACCACTTTGGAGATTGCTAGCCCAATTAGAAATGAAAAGAAAACAATTTACTAAAGCTCGATCAGTTTTAGAAAAAGCTCGGCTTCGTAATCCCAAAAATCCAGAACTTTGGCTAGAAGCAGTCAGAAACGAGATGAAATCCGGCGGAAATCGAGAAATGGCGAATACACTATTAGCAAAAGCTCTGCAAGAATGTCCAAATTCTGGTTTACTGTGGGCTGAAGCGATCTTCATGGAATCACGCCCACAAAGAAGAACAAAGAGTATCGACGCACTGAAAAAGTGCGAACACGATCCTCACGTTCTTTTAGCAATTTCAAAGTACGTTGAGTTAATTTTGTATTCATTTTAAAAATGTTTGTTCACTGATAAATAATAACTTTCTATAAATATTTTTGTATTTTGCAGAATGATTTGGTGCGATCCTAATAAAATCCACAAATGTCGTGAATGGTTCAACAAAACTGTAAAAATAGATCCAGATTTAGGCGATGCTTGGGCGTACTTTTATAAATTTGAACTACTTAATGGAACTGAAGAACAGCAAGAGGAAGTTAAAAGACGATGTGTATCAGTTGAGCCTCATCACGGTGAAAACTGGTGTAATGTTTCCAAAAACATTGCAAACTGGTGTTTAAGTATAGATCAAATTTTAGTTTTAGTTGCAAAAGACTTACCTATACCAATATAATTTGAACATATAATGTTCCGAATGCTAAGCTTTATAAATAAATAAGTTTTTATATGTATGTATTAGGATACAAAAACTATTTAATTGTCATCACAAGTTTGATGATATAGTTCTAATATATGGTGTAAAAAGTGGTTTTAATCAGAATTAAATCCAATGTATATAGTAATTTAAGATTGAACTCGATTAAAGATCTATGAATTCTTTGTCAATTTGAATTTTATGATTTTTCGAAAAAACCTATGTCCTGTGAAAATATGAATAAATTTTTTCTTTATAATTATTTTAGTCACATTGTTTTTTTATTCAAGAGAAACTAATAATAGGTGACTGATGTTATTTTGAAATTCTGAGTATTTCGCTTAATTTCCAATATATATTTTGCTATCAATAGAAATTTAATGTTTTGAAAGTTACCAATTAAAATAGATATAAAATAATATTTATATGTATTTATGACTTAAAATAAACAGTTTGATTCTTTTTCATTTGATTGAAATCAAAAATAATAAAAAATTATATTCAATATCATATAAGTTACTCACAAAAATAATGTATAATTCAAATACATTCATAAAACGTTTAGAACAGAAGTTTGTAAACGGAGGCAATATTATGTTATATCGTTATATCACATGTGGGTATACTTAAAAATTCTAGATACGAAATATTTTTTGCGCAGTCTAAATTTTCGAAATATTGAAATTCTTTTACACATAAGAAAATGTTGCCATGCGATTGAAAGTAAAAGTAACGATTCGTCAATGAGAAAAATTCTTTGTTTAAATAATCTGTATTGCAAGAAATCCTCGATAAGTGTCAGACTATAACTTCAATAAAATTGTCTTATCTAATATACTTCCGCGCACACAAGTACCTATAACGCGGTATAAATATATATATACGTCAAGATGTAATGTGAAGTCAGCTGAAAGCTCTGCCTCAAGTTGCATCGCGCGCGCGCGCTTGCGAGAACTGCAGTGCGCTTGCGATGGATCTTTGCAGCTTGCGAGCTCGCTGTCAAAGTACTTATGCAGTCGGTCAGCTAGTCATCATAGCTCGGTTTCGTAGCCCTGCAGCTGTCCCATCTATAAAACTAGCCGTTTAATCAATCATTGCTTTTCTATGTCACGCGGAAGAATGCCCCAAACCCAAAGAGCTCTCAAGTAAAAGACAAGCGCGCGGCGAGGCGGTGTGCGATGCGCGCGTGCACGAGAATACATAGAAAGAGAGGTATACACTTATACAAGTAGAATATAATATGCAAGTCGGAAGTTTGGAAGGTAAGGGGGCGAAGGGAAAGAGAGATATGTAGCAGTGTCGCTTGAG
>JAPYZP010002843.1:0-12559 GCA_030522985.1 Torymus sinensis
GAGAATTTATTTAATTAAATAAAAACCGTACTGTCGGTAAATAGGAATCTGCAATTAACCTACTTTTTAAACGCGGATAACTAACGAAAGAGCTAATAGAATCACTTTAAAAAATTCCTGCATATAGGGTTTATGGGTACGGAGCGCTTGGCAGAATTTTTTTTTCGAATAGACGCTTGAATATTGATTTAAAAAATATTGAAATTCACGGTTTCACATGGCCTTAACACATATATACTTAACACCAAAAACATATTAAAATGATTATACTTCTCCCTAAAAACTTGGGAAACTTTAAATAAATGTTCAATTTCTGACGTAGGTATATGTAAATACTTTGAAACTATGACGCAGCAATTTTTTTATTTTTTAGTTGAGTTGACGAGGTCGTAAAAACTTTTATTTTTTTTTTACAAATTATTTTTACACACACAAACACACGTGTGCGCACACACGCGAACCCATATGCACACGTGCATCCATTTTCTAAAAATATTGTATTTCAATTAACAATGTTAAAATAAAATATTTCTAGCATTATAGTTTCTCGAAAATTGTTTTTGCTATACCACAACGTTTCCTGTAGGGAGAAGCAAAATGGAGCGATAGAAAAATAAATCGGACTGTATAAGAATTTATTTATTTACTCGTAAAAATGTTCAGTATAACAGAAAAAAAAGAAAAAAATTACGACGATCTCACAACCCGGTCCCAGAGCGTTTTCTCAAACGTCCCTTGATAGAATTTGATGAAAATTACCTTCGAGACCAAGCAGGAGCTCGAGAGTAAAGTACAATTTTCAACAAGATGTTCGAATTTTGATAGAAAGCAAGATATTTCGAAGGATATTTAATGTACGTGAAAAGTAGTAAAAAAATATCCTGTCAATTTTTTGTTTTTATATTGCGTAAATATAATTTTCATTGCAAGTTCAAATGATATTTACTACTTTGCATATTACAACTCGAAGAAAAGCTTATAGTAGGACGGCGAGAATACTTTTTTATATTAACACAGCCGACATATCGACTTTGTGACGTCTTTCAGCTTAGCACATGCTCGCGCAAAGGACCTCTCGTCGGCTCGCGCATGTAAACGAAGCGCGCCTCGCGCGAGTGCGTTTTAAACGTCTCAGTATAAATTTGCAGGATATACATAGCAAGCTAGTCGCGTTCGCTCATAAAGTCACGCGCGCCGGAGGGGCTTTATTACGCGCCGTATGCCGCACATATACGTATTATATATATACATGTGCGCCATCCCCTCTGAAGGAGAGAGGTGACTGACGTACGCACGTTTTTTCCATTTCGTTCGGTGGATATGTAAAGTAGCGCGCGACACTTTGAGGTGTGAGCACGCAGGCGTGGCCTCTGCGGAGGCTGGTGAAAAAAATATTAATGGCGGCGGTGGCGCGGGAATACAAGAACATTTTCCCCTGGCTTTTACGAGGATGTTGTCGTCTCTTGGTATAATGTTGTCACCGACGTTCATGAGATGGAGTTGGTAAATTGAGCGTAGTTCGATGAGGTGGATTCGAAATTTATAAGTTTCAGGCTGATATAAGAATATATCAATATTTCATGTCACTGAAAATTGCGAAAATAACGACTTTTGAAAAAAGTTTATGATTTTTATAAAATTTTTTACTGCAAACCAGTAGTGTAAAGTAAACTCTGCAAAGCAAAGTAAACTGAGCAGTAAGCATGCAACATCTAAATATGATGATTATCAATTTAGGAACTAAGAGGAAAATAATGTTCAGATGAGAACTTCAAAATTTATTATATAGTAGCATTTACAAAAAAATTTGCTTTGTTAAGTCATTACGATCTTTTTGCTAACAAATTTATAAAACGATCTTTTAAGACAAAAATAATGAACAAAAGAAGTTGCAGTTTTCGCCTAATTCAATAAAATATACCTATAACTGAAGAAAAGGGCAACGGTATTCATTTCAAGTGCCTTTTTCAGGCATAATAACAGTCGAAAGCACGTAAGGGGTCATATTTATCTATCACAGCAATATCAACGATGTGTCAAAGTGTATAACTTGTCGTCGAGAATCGCAGCGAAACTGATACCGACGATAGACATCTATACCCTGAGCAGCGACGACGAGTGTGATATCCGATTCCCGTGGCTTTGAGCGAACGCGGAAATCCGCCCGGATTATCCGAGCTCCCGACGAAAATATGAACTTTTTAATCGAGATCGTCTATAATTGGATGTTACCGCTTCGAGCCCCGCCAGCAGTTTCCCAGTTATAAAGCTATGAAAAGTTACGTCATATTAGAGGCCGGTCGAGGGATTATTGTTAGCGGAGATTCCGCAAGTGAGCGGGAGGTGGAGGAGAAATTTTTCTGCGAGCTCGTTCTCCCCTCGGGAGCGGGATTAATTTTTATTACGAAGGGGTGTGTGTCTCTGTGTGTGTGTCCCTTCAACGAATTATTCAGAAACTAAATCGGAAAAGTGTGTAAGCGGCACGTGACCGTTGGTCTTTTCTTCCAAGTGTGCTCAGATTTGCTTGTTGATGGTTAGAAACGGAAATTACTTTTATTTTCGGATTGTTATTGTGAAGTTTCCTTTATTATATTGTTTGTTTACCATCGCATCCCTCTTAGTGGGTATTAGTGACTTATACTTTTACAGTAGCTGCTTTTATAGTAGCTTAGGTTTTACAATTTATAATTCATTACAATTTTACATTTGAACTACTCTTTTACAAGTTTTATCTAGTTATGTTTGGTTACGCATTTTTATCTCTTCTAAAAATTTAATACTTGTTTTATATGGTTCTGTTCGTTCAAGTAGTTCTAGAAGTTGACTGTTCATTTTCCATTTTTTCTCTAATTCTGGTAGTTGCATAGGTCTTGGCTTTTTCTTTCAATTGAGTATTTGTGAGTGATTTTCGTGTACCCTATGTCGCAATCTTGTTTTTATAACTTGATCTGTTCTTGTGAGTTTTACAGCGGGTTGATATCTTGTACGTTATTATAGGTTTAATTTTTTGGAGTTGGCCTGCGTTTGTAGCGCTTGTAATTGTTCCATTAAGCGTAGATACTATGGTTCGTTACTTTACGGAAATTTTGTTTGATGATAGGGTGTTGTCTGTTGTTGAGTGTTGAAATGCAAGCTGATTTTACATTTCCAATCGTTGGTTTTTTATGTATTCTGTTCCAAATTGATATAACAAAAAATAAAAAAAATTTCGCTTTAGTAGATTTGTTTATTTTTTTGTTATTACATTTGCCTGACCTGGTTTGTTCGATTGGATCTGTTTTGTTTACTGAAAATGTTTATGTATTATACATCGACAATATAAAATTTTGTTAAATAAAAACATTTTTGTGCATCAATAATTTTATATTTTATTTATATAAAGACTGTTACTTTAATTCGGCTCTCTATACGTATCTCATGACTTGTAAATTGTGACCCTGTAAAATTTTTATATCATTTTTTATTTATCAATCGTGACAAAGTCATGCGAGCATCGACAAAAAAAAATAAAAGATCGATTTTTCATCATATGACCGTAAACCAACCGCGCGCGCATTATTGTTATACTTTCGACGTCAGCGCTGCAGAAAAAAAAAATAAAGCATCGAAACACGTACACCGTAAAAATATCTTCTGCCCGTACGTATACATAACTATAAACTTTTTTAACAACCATCAATCACTCCACATTTACGACGCGCGGCTCTTGTTGTAACGCCTCTACCCCGGACGAAAAAAAAATTATGAAAAAAGCCGAAACAATACGAAATTCCACATATACAACGACAGATATTCGGAAATAAAGCGGGAAATCCGCGTAGGGTGAAACTTTGTTAAGTTACAGAACGCGTGCAGCACACGCGCACGCGTAAAAACTTTCGGAGCTCAACTTTCATCGAGCGTATATAAAAGAACACCCACACATACATAAGTATTATACACAGGGTGGCGCAGTCATCGCTTTTACGATTTCGCCCTCCGACGTCGTCGCTGTCGTCGACGTAGCGCGCACGCATGACCGGAATACAGCGCGCTACGCGTACCTATATTAATGCCGCGCGTGCTCGTTGAGACGCGTGGGTGAGCGTAATCTGCATTATTTCCTGCCAGCCGCGATCTCGCGCAAGTTGCGCGCCGTTATATACTTTTCGCCGCTGCGAGTCGACAGGGACGAGCTTTTTCCGGCTCGCGATAACGGGAATTTCGTGTGCTGTGGTGATTACCGCGCGAGGGCTGGCACGGCGGGCCCGTATGTGCATGTGCGCGCGGAGCTCGGAAAAATCGAATTTGATGCTGCGCGAGGGAGTTCAGGGGAAAAAGGCTGCGCTGCGCCTCGTTCTGCGTGCATATATGCGTTCTTCGAAGAGAAATTTCGTGATGTTATTACGGAAAGTGAAAAAATAACAATAAGCTGACAGAATAAAAGAATTTTATGATTTTTTTTTGGCTCTTTCTAAGTAAGAGATAATCCAAATTATAACATAATTATAAATTTAATTTCATGCTTATGAGTATCTTTTGAATTTTTGCAATTGTAAGAGATTGTACAAATTATAACAATCATAAATTTCATGTTATGCTTATTTTGTTATTTTCTGCGAGTTCATAATCAAATAATTATATTTCTCTTTTTGAAAGAATTTATTATTCGTTGTTTTTAAAAAGTTTTTCATAAATAATTCACGTATACGGTCGAGGTTGGAAAAATACTGCTCTGATTTTTAAGTGAAAATCTCAAGAGAAAACTTCTTATGAAAATTTTAAGCAGAACATATTATTCATGTTTTCAGTATTTTAATAGATATTGAAAAAAATATTAGAATATTTCAAAGAAGAAACATCTAAGAAAATATAAATGACACCTAAAATGCATGAAATTGTAAGGAAATTCACACGATGCCTAGAGCATCGCATGGTAAATAGAATAAAATTTAGATTCAAATTAATCCCTTGGAATGGATTTTTCGTTTCGCACCAGGCATTTGTATGAAAATTGCTTTCTAGAAAGTATTAACGTGGTAGAGGATACAGCTCTAGAGTCAAAAATATTAAATTCAAACGTATATTGCACCTAAAGTGAATTCAAATGTGCGTTCAACATCGAGAAACTGGTGTTTTACATTAATAGTGTTTTGAAGATCTATTTATAATACTATTTTTTGTGCCCGTCACAGAAACAACTGCATTATTAACTTTTATTTCAACTTCATCTTGTCAGCTGCGTGTATTTCTATAGTATGAAGTTCAATGTATTTTTAGATTTAAAAAGACCTTATTTTCCGTCGAAAATTAGCATATACCGTATGCCCGGAGGAACGTGATTACCTACTTCCTGGTACAATGGAATTTTCAGACTTCGGAATTGAGTTTTGCACTAATTTTCGTGTAAAGCGTGCGCTCGCGCGCGCACACCTTTAAAGTTGCCGTAAAATTTTGATTGAGTTTTTTATAGGGCATGCCGATGGGGACAGCCGACAATTATTGATTAACCGATCCGCGTGGCCGCGAAAAGTTTTAAAAGGGTTTTTCGAGGGATGTTCTTCCTCGCGCTTTCGCCATTGTAGCAACTTTTACGTGCGTAATGAAAAATTTTATCAGTTCTGGTTCGACGCATTACAGCCTTAATGAAGTATCAGGGGAGTTTCACGATGAGTATTGATCTATTTCATTATTCTGCTTTATGTCAATGAAAGGTTACGATATCTAACAAGCTAGTCAAATGTTCACATGAAGATTAAGCAGGTTACTGTAGATATTACATAAGTAGGCCAATATTAAAATAATATGATTCCAGCGAAGATGAAACAAAAAGTGAAGCTTTTTATTGGAAGTTCTACGAAAGGTTGCACGTAAAAATGATGCAGCATTTTTTCTACCCTTGGAACAACCGTCATTTATTTTATTGATGCCTTTACGAAGAAGATTATTTGGCCCTCGGGAAACGGATTTTGGTGAAGTGTTAGAAGAGAGTTTTTTGTATCTATCAAGAAAGCTCAGTACTTGTCGTTTCATTTAATGGATCCGTATTTTCAGCTTATTGTATCTCGTAAACTTAGAGATTTTAGAAACGAATTTTACGCTTTAATCGTAATAAAAGTAAAAATATTCTTATGTAATTCGTTTAAATCAAATGGTTCACTTGGTAATGTTGTAATTCTGCTTGTATTATATTTTTCTCGTGTAAAGTTTGAATTACCGCGAATAGTATAGTCATAAAACATTTATGAGGATGCACAAAAGGTAACGGGAGGAGTTAGAGACTGACGTCATTTCAGCAATTATACTGCTATGATATGATGCACATGGGAAATCGACATTATAGCTGAGGCTGCTTTTACGCTAAGCTCGCTAGCGTATGCATTACCCACTAAGTAATAGCGCGTCTCGCTTATGACTTTCGTGTCCGATAAATATCTTTCATGATACAACGTGATAGCCGCAAATATACGTGCTTGCGCAAAATCGTTGAATTTTTGGTTATACATCATTTCAAAATTTCTTTGATGAAAAATGCATTAAACGTACTTGCATTAATTTATCAATTTCGAGCAGTGAACGCAGATATCATGATCTTTAATAACCCAAATAAACAATAATACGACCTGAATGTGATGCGGGGAATATGCAAATTTGAACTGGAACCGCATGAGCGTGCACGCTTGGTTTACGATTACAATCGAATTTGAGTTTTATTATAAATTATACATGTCAGTTTGTATAAGGCCATGACAAATATTTATATTCAATTATACATACATGATGCCATTTCATTTTCTACGCTTAAATTATATCTAAATTAATATCATTATTATTGTGTAAAGTTGAATCGGCCAATTAATTTAAAGAAAGGTTTTTATTTTGTTTTTGTTTTTAAAGCGAACTTGATAAAAAAATGGTAGATATACATATTAAAGTACAATCTATTTATTACTATAGGAATAAATTAGAACACCCCGAAACTGAAAATAGCCTTGCTGTGATCTAAACAAAGTAACTGATTAATTGTTTATTTAACGTGTGTACCTTATACTCTTGTAAACAAATGAAAATTAAAAAATTTTAGAATAATATATGAACCATATTTTTCACACTTTTGAATATACGTAATTATATATATATATATATTTAGAATTAAGCTTCCTCATAAATCCGAAGAAATGTGTTTGTGGAAAAATATTTTTAACGGGAATTCAATTGACTCTTTTGTTGATTATCTCGATTTTCTTACAATCTACTCATTTAATTTGGTTTAATTGACTATATTTGAATCGGCGCATGCAAAAAGGTACCTTAAGTGTATGGCATTCCCATCATATAGCCTCTTTTTTCTTACATTTCAATCGACGTACTTTCTTAGCATCCTAATAAAAGATAACGGTGAATTAATCATCTTAAAAAATTACGTCCACGTATTCTAAGAACCGAATGTGGGCAAATTTCGAGCGCAATCAATCTCAAGCGACAAATGTAATTTTAGAAAAGCCACAAAGTTATAACTCCTCTCCACGGAAAAAAAGCTTCCAACTTCTCCCTTCTGAGTTCGCGTTTCCGTGCAAAGATCTCGAAAGAGGGAGCCAGCGAGCTGGCGAGAGTGGGAGACACCGCGAGCGATAAAAGTAAATTAAATGAAAGGTGAACCGCGTAAAATCGAAAGGCCAATTCCGCCGCGGGAGCGCGCGTGCGCCACAAAGGGAAGTTTAAACAGCTAAGTAAACTCCCTGACCGACGAATTGCCCGTTTACCCAGTCGAGTGCCGCGCTGCCGCTGCCGCCGTCGCCGGTGCCCGCGGGGGGCGGAAGAGATCCGCGGTCGAAAGGAGCCAAGGAGAACGTAACTTTTTAATCTCGCCAACCCGCGCAGGCCAGTAAGTATGGGTATGTATACGCTGCTGCGTTATCTAATTTAATCAAGCTCCGAGAGCGTCGAATTCGTCCGTCGCCCTGTCGCACTGATTGGCTCTTCGGACTCTTCGTCGAGCTTTTTCTTCTGCCGCTTGTTCCTCGTTTGACTGGAGTGCCTTCGCGTTGTTGGCAAAAACAATTAACTATTGGCGTTTCGATGGCATGAGGCAAGCTGTACAGCTTTTCCTTGAAGTGCAAAGTCAAACAGTATAAACGATTACTTCTATTACTGTCGTTTTCTCTCTAAACTATACGCTCCTTAATTATGATGTAAGCATTGTCATATACTATGTCTGTCCTTTAAGATTTTGATGTGATATTCTTTATTGATTTTCTTTCACTGTAGTTGTTTCTATATACCAAGCAATCGGATAAATCGTTTAAAAAATGGATAGGTAACAAGTTGAAAAGTACAAAAGTTTGTTATATCAGATTTTTAATACTATACTGAAAACTTTCGCCTTGAACCTTCTAATAAATTTTCCATCCCTTATGATAAAATAAAAACTTCCGTTTTAAGGAAACTTTTTTTTCATCTTAATTGAACTTTTAATAGGTGCTTCACCTTAAGCTAGAAAGAAATTAATATTAAGCTAGAATTTAATTAAACTATTAATTAGACTAATAAGCTAGAAAGATATTAATCGAGTTACATATTTTTGCAAAAAAATTAATCTGTAATTGAATGATTATTATTTTTTTCAATATATGTTATAGAACCCTCATATTTACTCTTCATGAGATTGCACACTCCACTTGCCCTACAAACTCTTCTTCCTTCTTGCACGTCCTGCGCAATAATTCAATTTACTCACGCAATCGAATTCAAACGAGCGCATCGTTTCCGAGCTCACGTCTCAACAAAAAAAAACCTAAATGCTTTCGCGATCGATCGAATCAAACCGCAGACGCTCGAGAGTGAGAGAGGGAAAGAGAGGGAGGGTGGAAAAAATACACACCCGATCCAATCTTTACGTCGCACGCTACGGACACGTCGCGCTAATAACGAAGTTACATCGCGCTCCACCATCGAGTCAGTACCAAGGTATGTGTATGTGTGCTCACGTGGGCGGAGGAAGAAGTATATTATCTCGTAAATTCCTAGTGTTGGTCGCGGCCGCTGCCGCAGCCTCCTCTTTTTTCTCACACTCCTTCTCCCTCCCTGAAAAGCCGCACGTGGCTGCACTCGAGAGCACGTGCGCACCGCCGAGTCTCGCCTATATTCCAGAGAGCAGGGGGAGGAAAGTCGAGCGACAGAAAAGACGTAGGTACGTTCGAGAATCAATTAACGACGCCGCGCCGTTCTTTTCCAGTTCGATCGGACCTATTTCTGCGGCGAATGTAGGTGACGATCGAATTTATTCGTCTCCCCGAGTAATTCTATTCCTCTGCGTTGTGCTTAGTTGATTGTTTCGGGAGATTTAGAGGAAGCATTCAAAAAATCACCCAGTGATTTTATTGATTTATTTACTTTAAAGTTACTTAATTCAAATGAAAATTAAAAGTGCAGTTTGAGAAGTTGATGAATTGAAACAACGAAACGTTCCAATGAATTTATTCCTAAATTATTAAAAGTATTTCTTAAAGAGATGTAATAGAGTAACATTTAGTAATATTAGATTAATTACATGTTAAATCTATTAAATTAATTTGATCATAGGGATCAGCGGTATAATAAATTTCATCCAATTGATTACATTTGAACAATTATAACTGATTCTATCTATTGAATTTATATCATGCTTATTAAAATAATTGGTAGAATTAAATTCAATAATACAGTTTCTACGTTTGTTTAATATTATTCATAAGCCTTTACGTAACCGATGACATTATTGAATTTACTATATATATTTTTATATTGAGTTAAGTAATATTTAGTTTGGATAATTATAACAATTCGTTATTAATTATTGGAAGCTTTCAATGGCTCATTTATTTTCTGGTTAGCTATATAAGAAGGGAATAATTACGTTAACAGAAAGATTCAAATAACGCATTAATTATTCACAAATGCAAGGTTCAATCACTACAGGTTTTGCACGATGCACGCATGGAATACTGAAGGTACGAGAACGGAGAATATATAATAATACGGTGAAGTTGAAAAGAAATACTGAAATTTATTGAACAAGTATGGACAGCGATATAATATACGCAAGTACGTATAAATATAGAGGATAACTCGAACTGCTTCTCTTTCCTTAAAAAGGGAAGAGAAAGAGAAAGAAAGAATTATCATTTACAATTTGTGCGACCTCGCCATTATCGGATTAACAAGAGCAGTTACTAATCGCGATCAACAATTGATTCGCATGCATGGCGCGCATCACAGCAAAAATGACTTCAAGCGCTCCACCACAAAAGGCAATCTTTCTAATACCGATACACTAGCTCGAATTCCTCATTATTGGAGCTCCTTATTACACTTACCTGTAGCAATATTGAACGATCTTAATTAAATTACACTTGGTTGTAGATTGAGAGAGAGACGAGAGACTAGTGACAAGAAATAAATTTCTGCCACAATCTTGTGGGTCACAAGTTTTGCATAAACTGGAAAAAGTCATATTAGAATATGAAGTTATACACTAATGAAACATTCTTTATTGAAATCGAATTTAATGTTATACCAGCTTAAAAGCGGAAAATACTATGCAAGGTTATATGCATACGAAAAAATTCTGCAGGAATCGTTTCGAATACACATAAAAGTATTCCAAAATTTAAATTGAATTATCATTTTTTTACATATAGTGACATCCTCTACAGAAATGTCTTTTAATACTGTAGTAGTATAAGGCAAGAGGACACATTCGTTTAATCAAACTTTTATTGCACATCTGTTTCTTGTAATAAAAGTTTAAGAGCATGTGCTTTCAGTCTTTATTGAATGTGCCATTAGAGGCAATTTTTCTGAAAAGGATTGCATTCAGAAAATTGGTCAAATGAATTTATTCGTGCTTACGTCTTCTGCGTAGATCGATTAATACAAAAGTAACGTATTCAGTAAGATGATTTTAATTTTTTTTATTATATTTTAAGCAAAGAGATGAACGGACATTGTGTCTCATTTACAGTTGGATTTTATATTTTCATTGTTATTATTTTATTCGTTGCATGTAACAGAAGCTCTAATTATATTATAGAAGTGCGGAACATAAATACATTTTTTCCGAGTCAGATGCGTGAAATTAAATAATTAATGATTTATGTAAATCTTCAAAAATTTATAATTAGTAAAATTCTAAATGCGTAGTTTCAAATTTTGTTTAATGTCTAGGTATTGAATTTGATAGAACAAACGTAAATATTGAGTAAAGGCACATTGAATTTTAAATGGACGTATACATCAAAATTAAAGAAAATATTATTTCAAGGTTTTGGACGTATTAATCCATAGGAAAATGGTTTGAAAACTATATGTTTTTAAGTATGATTTCGTCCGGCTAGAATGATAGCCGGATGTTGTGAAGCATTTAAAAATTGATTTTGATTGGTCTGTAACGAATAAGCGGGAAGATCCGCTACTTCCGCTAAATTTGAATTTTTTAAATTGAATTTTAATCTTAACTATATTTCAAACTAAATAAAATTAAATCAAAACATAATGAAAAGATTAATTTTTTGTTTTGAAAAATTATCTGATTATCCTATCATTTAAACTAATTAAAATGAAATCATAATGAAAAATTATATTCAAACCTCAAAAACAAAATACTACGTGCGAAGCGCGTTTGGATTTTGCTAGTTAATTAAAAAAAAGAATAAGAAGAATCAAATGTATGAAATATAAAGATAATTCTTTCAGCAAATAGAATAATTTTTTATCTTTTCATCACGCTTACATTGTCATTCAAATTTAATTTTATGAAGATATTACTTTTTCAATATGAACGCTAAGAGAAAAGCAAATTTGCATTCACTGAATTCCACAGTGTAAAAAGTCTTTGCCGTCTCTGATTCGAGATAAGATCCCAGTTAGCGACTCTGTTGACCGAGGATTACGCGGTCTTTAGTTACTTCCAACATCCTTATTTCCTTAGAGAAATGTCAATGGCAGTAAAAAATGAGTTCATATCCCTTGATACCTTTGATCAAAAGAGGTAATTCTTTCTTTTTCCTTGTACACATTATAATCTTATTAAAATTTTAATAAGATTAACCTTCATAATACCTTCTATCTTTTCTCATTAGTCCGCAATAGTACGGAATGATTAAACGCAAACACATGATCCACATATTTTAAAAATATTTTATGGAGCTTTTCTCGGTACTCTAACTCGGTCTAATTTTAACACTACTGATTTTGAAATCTTGTTAAAATTGACTGACTTGCTATAAATTTTTACATTAAAAGTTTTCACAACAAATTTCTTATACATTGTTATCATTTTATTGATCTGCATGCAATTTATAAATGTAAAATATTTACGTGAACTTCGTTTTTCAATGAAATTACAAGTTAAAACTTTAGTTGTGAAATAAAAAGAGCAGAAACACAACTTGATGAAGAGGATTAGCGTTAAAATCGTTTCCAGCCGCTCCTCGCGCCAGTCTCACCACACCCCTGCCACTGAGAGACGCGCGAGGGATCGTTTGAAATCGACTTCAACGGCGTGCAGTTTTCACCTCCCTGACGCTCACAGAGAGAGAGA
>JAPYZP010002844.1:0-16024 GCA_030522985.1 Torymus sinensis
AAAATTTTTTTTCATCGTGGATTGTCACTTTACTTTCCAGTATAGTAAATTTTAATAAGTAACATTGCAAAATTTAATACATTTCAACTCTGTCCCCCTATTCCAATGTAGTATAGTAAATTTTAACAGATAATTTAATAATTTTTCATCGAACATTTTTCTCCGTGTATAGGCATTTTCTTTTTCCGCTCGCCGTTTCGCCGCTCTCAGACTATCCACGAGCTGCACCGTTCTTTATTCCTTTTCCTCTCTCTCTCTCTTTCTCTCTTCTTTCTAGCCGAGCACGCGAGATTGTGTGTGTATTCCGTGTGCTGCGTCAACGTTACGTCGCACGTTGCATCGTGCAGCTGTGTTTTCTTTGCAATTTATTCTGTCGAGCTTTCGGTTCGCCGTGACAATCGTCAGCGGTTAATTTCGCCGCATTGTTTGTTTTACTCAGTTTCAATACAACGTCGATTATTTTATTAAGTCATGTGCATTCGTAACATAAAGGTATGACGTTAGTTATAAGATAATTAAAATGAATCTATAGAGATTTTTTTTTTTATTATAAAAGGACTGTATAGTTTACGACTTTATACTAATGAAATATGGATTTAGAAATAAAAACATAATATATAATACATTCATGCAATTTTCTTTTACGTCACCGACCCGTATAGACAATTAAAATCTTTATTACTTTTATTCCCAACGGAAAAGACGTTGGAAACGTTGAGAGCAGCATAAATCATGACGAATGAGTCCCGGTATAGGTCACTATGCGGATATTTCCTTCGCTACTATAGCGCTCTTCATTAAAGCGGCGCACACGCACTATTATATATAAGTTACTAAAAGTGCAGGTCATGAAATACATTCGCAATACATGTAACCATCACTTTCATGCCTACGTTGAGTGTGGGTCAAGTATATATCGTTTCATTAACAACGCGCAACCGAAGCACATATAACGCGCGCGAGCATCGAGGCCGTGTAATATTATATATTTTTCTTGTTCTTTATAGTGCCACGCATTTTCTTGTTCTGCTTAACGATGAGTCGAATGGGCTCTTTCGATTAATAATAATTTGACAAATGAATTTCAACAAAAGCATAAATATTTTGTTTAACATTTTTATCGGCTGTTTGCGGTTCACGGCTTTCCTTTTGATCGTGTCGAAAGCACCGAAAAACGTATTTTAAGGTTGAATATTTGTGAAATCGACTGTAGTAGTGAGTCGAATTAAGAAGCTAATTAATAACCAATTTCTCTAAGATGTTCAGGTGCGATTTTCGCTCGCGGTATGTTTTTGAATAGCAAGTGTGAAAGTTGTTGTAAAAAATTCATGTTCTTGAAAACATAACTTTTCATTACGGTATACTAATCTCAAGACACTAATTGATTTTTCGCATACATCATTATAATTACTACAATTTTTTTTTCGAGACGAAGAAATTAATCCAGAGTTTTTAACATAATAACGTTGTGGTGCGACTTACATAATAAGGATCCACTAACCAATTAAATATTTGTATTTTTATAAAAAAATATACTTTCATAATTATACCTACGACACGAGGAGAAAAAATGTTTACTTAAAATATTCAAGTCTTATTAAAATTAAGAGAAAATACCAAGAAGAAAAACAAAAATAACGGCGCCAATCTATTAGGTAGCACCGAATTTTTCCTAAAGTTATCCATCTAATCTTAGTCAATCTCGATACCCAGTGCTCAACGCGGTCTAGCCGAAATTTACGAACGCTAACGCAGCCCATAAATTTCGTCTACGATGATTTGTACAAATCTTCCCTCGTGGTTGAGCAGCAAAACAAATGAGTCTCGGCAAGAAAAAGGCGGCGCCGCCAGCGTAGCTCGGCGCGGAATAAAAACGTCAGTTCTAATTCAGCGTCGCCAGATTCCCTCTTTCTCTCTCTCTCTCTCTCTCTCTCGCTCTCTCGCACAAAGCTCGTGCGCACTCCCCCCGGACGACGTCGCCGTCGACGCTGCTGTCACGATACACACACGCACACAGCGCGCGCGCGGTATATAGAAAAAGAGAGCGCGAGAAAAGTATACTCGCGCGTGGCCGGGAGAAAGAGAGAATTAATCAAGGCACGTACGAGGAGAAGCTCGCGACCTCGAAACCCCGTCGGCGTCGTCGTCAACGGCGACGCAGCTGACGCGACGCGTGCGCGTATGTGAGATCGAAAATTGAATATCGCGACGAGCGCCGGAGAGAAACAAAAGCCGATTCTTCTTTTTTCATCGGGGGGCGCGGTCGCACAGCAGCAGCCCGCGGGTTATTGACTCTCGAAACTTCGGCGTTCGCCACTGATGGCTCGTTCGATCGACGATATAATTGGCGCTATTTTCGCGCCTGCACGCGCGAGTTTTGCCCGCGTTATATTTGACTCTTTTCAGCATCGTTAGCCGAAACGTGATCCTTGGGAGATTGATTTTTGTTTTACTTGAATAAAGTTTTGTCGGAGGTTAAAAATATTTCACCGGAGTAATATAATAGGAGTATTCTTATGCGACAATTATTGAGAGATGATATTTAGCGAGAAAAGGCATACTTCTAGCTGCAATATGTGGACTCCTTAGTGATGTCACAAAACTGCTAGTCTATTTAATTTGCATGTATACTCGCGTGACACGTCATCGTTTTGATAATTGACTATGTGCAACCGCAGCCTGACCTATTTTAGAAGAATTCCGTAATATAGCAATAATTGAAAAACCGCAACTCACAGAATGATAGAATCGCATTGAGTTGAATAACAATTGTTCTTATGCTGCTTCTCACGAAAGCAATTAAACGCGCGCACGTTATCTCAAGTAATAAAACGTCGATCTCAACTCAATATATGAGATTATTACGATTCGGACTAATATGTTTTACATAATATTAAGTCCATGTATGTTGAGCAAACAAAGGATCTTCCGAGTGCGTTTGAAAATCATCAGAAAATAATGATGGAAAGTTGCGAGCGAATAAAAGAAAATATCGTAATGGAATCGCGAACGATGCTCGGCTCGTATGAAAATTAATTTTACGGAAAATTTATATTCGCTGCTAACACGAAACGTTTCGTTCCAAATAAGCCAGTTCTTAATCCTCTTTGCTCTAAGCGAATAATTAATTATCATTTGCAAGTATCGCGCGCACTTTCTTAAAGTGCCATAAATCAAATTGAAGGTAAAAATAAGTGCGGCGCCGTTCCACATATCCCATCTACAAACCAGAAACAAGTGATTTCTAACCGCTGAAACGCGATGCTATTGACACGAAAAAAAATTCGGGGCACGTTTCGTCCTCGCCTGGGGATCCGCAAAAAAGCCATGCTACGCTTGTACGTCTCTATCGCTACAGCGTCCTCTTCCCCATACGTAATATCTTTGGTGACACAAACTTTCTACACTCGTCCAAGATAGATACGGTTATGGTTATTGGCTTTTGCCAATTTGGTTTTATATCGTACGTATAGAAGCGTCCGATGCGCTTGTAATGAAATAAAGTATCAAAGGCTTTTTCGAGAGGAAGAATATAATTAGAAAAGGAAACTGAGAATTTTGATTAGCTTCGTGCTTGTTTTCCAGAAGCGTGTTACAAACATTACAAATATGAAGTAAACGCTCTGTCGCATGAGCAACTCGCTTATTCTCACCAATTGTCGTACGTTTCGCAAGGCGAGCCGTATAACTGTGTAATGACCTAATCTCTTTCATGCATCATTATAACGTTAATCGAATAAGATTACTCTGTAAATAAGTAACGATGAAAACCAGTTTTTCGCGAGTAATATTGAAAATTTTCTTTGATAATCGAAGAATAAATTTTCGAAATTGTCAATGAAATACAGAGATTATGTGAGCGGTACGGCTTGATAAAGATGACGGCAAGTGACGCAAATAAGGCTCAATCAAAGTGGTCATTGGCATGATTTCTCCACATACTTACGGCTGATTGGCATTAAGTGATAATAAAAACTATATATAATATTTCAAATTGAGGGTAGGTATTTTTTCATCATATTATATACGAAATCTGTTTTCAAAGAGTTACCAAAGATCCATAGATTCATAAAGACATTAAATCAGCACTTAAAATATAGTTCATACTCTAGTGACTCTAGCTTAACGAAGTTAGAACTCGCGTGTCCGCGTCTACAGCCATGAAGAGACCCCGTATAGCGAGAAAAACAGGTGCATGAAAGAAAGCCCATAGCCGCGTTATCTCTATACATTAAACCAATTATGACGCGTGCTGCTCTCGGAAGTCGCGCGTGCGCGCGCGCGTGCGTATACTTCCACGCGTGACCGCATTAATTAGGCATTAACGAGGTGTAAATACTGAAGAGCCGGCGAGACGCCGAGAAAACGCGGGCAGGCAAACGAAACGTAAATAACGGGGCATTTAGAAATCGCGCGCGCTGCAGGTTTTATCGCCTGCACGCGCGCGCGCACCTTGAAAATGCAGGTCGGAGTGCGGCGAGGCCCGATTTACGCGAGCGCGTCGGACGACGGGTCGCGAAATCGCAATGACTTTTGAGAGAGAGAGAGGCCGGACGAGCACAGCTCGCCTTCCAAGTGCGCCCCGCGTGTGTGTGTGGCTTTTTCTTGCCTTTTCGAGGCCGAGGATTTCGTCGCTTTGGCGACGGTTAGTTTCACGGTTCGTAAGTGGCAGTAGTAAGACAAAATTATTTCGTGTCTTTGTACGAATAATAGCTCTTGATTCTGGTACACCGTTGCATATATGCATCAGAGTTTCACGAAATATCTGTATAGATGGCGTAACCGTAAATAGTGTATGAACCAATCTAATCATTTTTATAGCAGGTGATTTCAGTAGCCAAATATGTTTTATAAATGTGCACATGAAGCAGATGCAACGTATAGAAAATATATACTTTTACTATACCGATATTATGCGGCCAACCACAGAAAGATGAGGCAAGCGGTTTGACCTAATATTTTTACACACGAAATTACATGCCTGAAAAGGCTGTATAGTTTTAATGGTAATAATCTATGCAAAGTATAGCATAAAAATTTATATAGATTATGACATCGAGAAGAGAAAGACGGCAAAAAATGTTTGAGGAAATTGACAAAGAATTTGGCCTAGTAGTGTTTTCTTGTAATAAAGAATAATATTGCCTTAGTAATAAAATAATTAACTTTTTACTTTAGGCTTATTAATCCTGTTATTTATTTCGCTACGTTTCACAACGTCTATTGTCTAAATTTGTAAATTTAAGTATGTCAGTTACATACAAAATGAAACAAACATTTTTAAAAGATTTATAATTCATATAAGAAGAAAATAACATAAATTATGTTTGTTTTTTAGCATATTTGGCTGAAGCCTTTACTTTAATTTCAGTTCTCACACACATACATCACATTCTGCATAATTTGAATTTACTGTAAGCCCGCAGCGTATGAAACTCTATTATTATGACATCTTAATTGCGAAACTTTTACACTGATATATCTTCATACATTTTAGTTACCTACTTTTGATGCTTTAATATATTCGTTGCCTTAGTTTTCTTAATTAATAGAGACATTGCATATGTCTTTTGGAGACTTTGTTTAATTAAGTTCATATTTGTATAATTCTGTTGCAATTCTTACAAATTTCGACAGAATATTTAAATTGGTGAATTTTTACTATTTTATATAACGAAAAAATTTTATTTGCTTACGATATATTCTTACTGCTACTACTACTACTCCACGTCTCTATACCCCAGTGTTTATTTTAAGTAGTTCTTTAAGTACTGCATGATTGTAAAGAAAAGAATCTATTTTTAAATAATGTATTTCATCCTGGCTATTTTATCTATGCTAATGTAGGTCGGCTCGTTAAGAAGCAAAAACAAAAATAGAGCATCTTGTAGTGAAACTCAATCTGATACAGCCTTTTTTTTAAAGGAGATACATGTCGGGTAGTAAATATCTTGTGCGTGTCTGATCAAAGATTCAAGGGAAGTGTGTTTATAATACTTGTAGGAAATTTAAAAATAACTTTATAATAATATAGTACGACATTCAAAAGTATATTTTTGTATGTACTGACGACGTACATACGTGTAAAATTTTTTGTTTCTGTACACTTTAAAAGGCAGCCCGCATGTAACCTATATTATTATATACGGTTTGAAAACACGAATCCAAAAGCATAATCTACTTCCAGGGAAAGTTGAGGAAAACCCGGTTAGAGATGAGGAAACATTGCAATATAATAGCACATATATTCGTATGCGTACCGGTCATACCGCACGAGCTCGTTCCTCATTCTGAACTTTAACCGCGCTTTCCCCGGGGGTAGACAGGTGAGCGGCGTTTTTACTTCGGTTATAAGCGTTTTTAAAAAGCAACCTCAACAGGATAACTGCAATTCTAATTTTAAAAGTGAAAATTTCATTTTCTACGATTATCGTGTTTAGGAAAACAATATAAACTTTCTTCGTAGAAATTGAATAAATTATAATGAAAAACACGTGTTGCAGAGTAACTCAACAGTTAGGGATTCTCTAAAATGAAAAGTCCCCTGGGGAATGAGGAAATTGTCACATTAACGTATTGAGTAGTGGAATTATCACTCAATTATGGTGACTTTCACTTTAATTAAAATAGGAAGCCACTACATTTAAATATATGTGTACCATTAAAAATTTCGTAGAAATAACACAGCGAGCATTTTCACTTTTATAGATATTCTTTCTTAAAGCGTTAAATTAAAAAAGCAAGCGAACCAACTCGAATTTCTCAGAGGCGCATATAAATATGTAGACAAGAGCAGTGCGTCGCAGCATCCCGAAGGAAGACGAAGTTCGAGATGCTTATATACGCACACACATCAGACGCAGGCGCGAGTCTCTCTCGCGGCGAGTTGTATAATGCACGTGAATTCGCCTCGGGCGGCAAAAGTAAAAGTTCGTGATCCGGAGAAAGCCTTTAGGAGTGCGCGCGACTTGGCGTCTTATATACGCTGTATAGAGGTGCGCGCGTGCGCCTGTGTACGCCGTACGTTGCTCTCCTCCACGACGACAAGTAGAGGACGTTAAGACCTAATCGCGGCTGGCTCCGAGCCCGCACGAAAGCCTCTCGCGAATTTTCCCTCCTCGGAGAGTTGGAAGGCCGCCGTCATATAGCGTCTCGCGGCAACTTTCGCGACCCGCCACTTTCCTCTCTCTCTCTCTCTCTCTCTGCAGCTAACGCGCACTTTTCAGTGTCAACAATCCCGTCTCTGTCTTGCCTGCGTACATGTACGCGTCTTCTTCCTCGGCGTGTGTGTGTGTGTGTGCTGCACGCTTAATCGGGCCCCGGCTTCCGACGACTTTTTTCTCCCGTACCCCTACAGGATTTTCCTCGCTTTTCTCTGAACTTTGAGGCTGCGGAGATGCTACGCGAATGTGAGTTTTTCCGAGTGGCATCAGCGCCAGCTCTCTTCCCTCAAGACTTATTTACATTTTAACGAAGATTAGAAACTTTGATACACGAGTGTTTTCGTTTTTCCATCAACGTCCACCGAGTCGACATTAATTAGCGGTTACTTACTAATGCTCACACGCGGGAATAATTGTTACAGTTTCACCTCGTAATACTTTGGCTATACATTTATGTTATTATATTGCTAATATTAATCAATTTCAGAGTTTCTAGAAAGCTAACGCGAGATATTTGCATTTTTACATCGTTAAAGCAGCAGCTGTTTTAATATTTATCGGCTAAACGCGTTAATTCGACTCATCGAGCTGCTATTAATTTCATCTGAAAAAGTAAACTTTTTAGTAAATTAAAATACGAGCGATTATACAAAATAAGAGTCTTGTGCACGCAGCCACTTACAATAAACATACAACAATGACGAAAAGCTTGTTACCGCGTGAGAAACAGTTTCTTATCGGTGCAGCGCTGAAAGACGCCAAAGTACACGTAAAGTGCATCAGTGGCGAAGCGAAGAGCGCACAAAAGCGCATTAGTCACAGCTCTCGGCTTTTCACTTTTCGACGCTAGCGCGAAAAGAATCGCGCATTATATGCGTCGAGGCGAAGGTAGGAAAAAATGAAGTTTCTAATGCGTCAGCGCGGGGGACACGTATGAAGACGTCACAGCCTGATAACGCGCACGAAAGCCAGACTGGATGTACATACGTATACCCCCCGTCGGAGTGGGCTTCATACCGATAATGAGTAATGCGCACGCGATATCCGAAAGCCTGCGCGCAATCGCGCTTTTTTCACCGTCAATGTCGCACGACTTGCCGATATAACTCGCTTTGCGAATACACGTTATTCTGCAAAGAGCGAAAATCATCGTGTCCACGTGTGTAGAGCATTTTTATATTTTAACAGAACGCGGCTTTCTAGAACGTGCAAAGTGGATTTATGGGCTCGAGAAATCGGCAATTTTACGAACTATTCAAAACGTTAAACGATCCTCACATGCTTCATAGCAGGTTTCACACAGATTTAATGAGATAACAATCGATCGATTTTTTCGGAATTTCGCGAGAGTCCGCGAGAGAAATGCATTGTAAAGGAATGCACCTACGAAAGGCTACGGGAGGATTTTGAAACGAACTTTTCTCACGCTGCATACTCGGTGCGCGTAAAAGTGCCCATATAATCTCCTTATATCCCATTCGTTCCAGATGGAGTGGAGGCGCACGGAAAATTCTGTATGCTCCGCGCACTTTCAAATTGTCACGAAAATTCGCTCGAATTGGATAACCTGTTGATCGCTTTCGGGAGCCTTTTTCTTTTCCTTAAAGCTAACCCAATTTGGCACAAGATTAAGAATGTCAAAACGGCGGTTAAATCATGTCGAAAATAAGATACCAAAGATAGAAGTTTCGATGTTCCCAATAAGCTGCATAAATTAATAAAATTATTCGACTAGGCTATTTTGATAGCAAAGATTACGAAATAAAAAATCGGCAAAGGAAAGAAGCAGATTACACAAGCGAATTGCCGCGCGGCCAAAGGCAAAAATCCATCCTCCAATTTCGATTTCAAATTCAAATGCGAGAGCGGCGAAACACGAAATGTCAGTTTTCTCTTTCTTCGCATCGACTTCAGAAATTGCCGATATATAGTCGCGAATTTTTCCCCCGAGGGCGAAACAGCTGCTCCTTTCTAAAAACTTTCGCACCACTCGGTCGCGGCTCTCGAGCCCTATGCTAAAGAGCCTTGCGCAAAGCAGCGAATCGCGCATATAAGTGTAGGCGTGTACATGCAGCGCGCCATCGTAAGCCCTCGTCGTGTCGGCCTCGTAAGCGCACTTAACGACCCTCGAATTACGGCGATCGTTTTCGTGGATGCGCGCTTTTCGTTTGCACGCGCGGGGCGAAACTTGACTTTTTTTCGCCGCTCCAGCCGAATAATAATGGACGCGAGGGGAACGGCCGCGGCGACGTCGCGATTATTTATGCGCCCGATTGCAGTGTCACTCCTTTATCGTCCATTGTGAAAGTTGCCGTTTTCGTGGCGAAACTGCGTTTTTCGCGCGCAATGCCTGCCCCGGCGCTCTCACGGAACTAATTTTGCCCGGATGAATTTCTACTCCGCCGGATAAATTCATAATAGAGTAGCTGGCCGGCCGACTCTCCTTTCAATAAATGCTAATAGATCCCCGTGCTTCCTCCTGCATGCGCCGAATAGATGTCATTATTTTTATATTTATCGAGACGCGGCGAAAGTTGCTTTCGTAATATTGTCCTAAAGCATTGTGCTTTTTATTACGCTTTTATTCACAGCCCGCGTCGATTACCAGCTGATTTTTTAACGCTTTAATTATATTAGAAAGTGAGATTTTCTTACGAGCCGCAGCACGAAAAGCGATATATTTTTGTTGAATTATTTATGTATTTTAACCTTCAAAATAGGCACGATGACTAATATCCGAATACATATATAAATAAAATTTCAATGATAATTAATATACTTATACAGAAAAATGCATAATCAAGGTAGTCTTTAGTTTTATACAAGATTTTGATTTACGCACTCCCGTTTTAGCACTTTTTCTCAAAAGAAGAAAAACAAGCAAGAAACTTTCAATGTCAACTCGCATCTGCATACAAACGCAGTGCGAGTCCAGTTTGCCGGCATATAGCGAAGCTTATCAGAGTCATAAAACAAACGGGCCGTTCACAGCGCGAGCCTTGACACGCAGGCGTATTTCCGTCGTAACGCGCGGAGCAGCGCGGCGCGCGAGAGAAAAAATCCATTACATCGAGTGCTCCGATCGCGCAAAAACTTTGTCTCTCGCGGCCGTTTCCCAACCTCGGGGCCGGCTCCGGTAAGTATATTATACAGCTCGCTCCCGCTCATCGGCATAGTGTCCTTTTACGCGCCGCGAAACAAAAGAGCGCGGCCCACGCGCGGGTCTTCCACCTATAAGCGATGCATCGCCGAAAATAATTCGGGGAGGCGCGAATACAAAGGGGGGCTATACGGCCTGTCGGGAGAGTCAATTAGAGAAGCGGCTGCGCTGGCCGAGCGAACCCCGCCGGAAGTCGGGGCTGGATCATCGCGTACGCGACGCGACTTCCGGGCGGCGATGGCGGCGTGTGCCGTATTTGGCTTCCCGTGACACCTCTCTTACTATACTCCCTCTCTTCCCGACTGCGAGTCAAAACAAATAGCGAGTAAGCGGCGTGCTTAGGAGACGTTATGAGGCGTGAGCGCGCTGGACTTTTCGAGTTTTTTGTACACACACACACACACACACACACGAGCTCGTGACGCGCGAGTCGCCGGGAATTACCAGCGGGCTTTTGCCGCCTCAAGTCAAGTAGAAACAATTTATTATTAGTGTTTTTTTTCATGCTTATATATATTTTAATTTAATGTTGCTTACGAAATGACGGTTTACGTAAGAGGCGGCAAATTGAAATAATATTTTTTTATTGTTATAGCGGAATGATTATGGATATATTTAAAAAGTGCTCATTCCTCACTCAAGAATTAACGGCAATGCTATTCTCATTTCGCGAAATCACCTTATGTAATAACTCAATTGAGATAATAGTTAGCTTTTTATTTTTTATAACAATAGCATTCGAGTACTCCACACGAATATTCCCAGAATCGTGTAAATATATCTACAAGGTATGTGAACATTTTTTGCATGCAAAAAAAAGACAGTTATCCCACTGACCATTTTTTGTTTTTACAGTCCAATGTCAAATGAGTCTTTTGTGTGCTCAAAGTAATCTTTTATATATTTAGTCATGGGCTGAATAAAATTTTGTTCGATTAACTAGCAATCAACCTAAAGAATGTTCTCACGGAAGAAAACACAATTTATAATTTGTATTTGTCCAAAGACTACAAGTATTTCTTTTAAATATTTTAAAATTCAGAATTGTGAAATATCACGAAATGTTTCACTATGTAAAAAGTCTGATGAAAAAACATTAAAAAAGAAAAAAAAAGAATTGCCATGAAAAAAGTGAACTGGAATCTTTAAAAATATTTAGATTGCGAGATTGTCTTTACAGCTGTGCAACCTAGTACAAAGATAATTTATAAATTTAATGTCAACGCGCTGTATCACAGACGCGACAATTTATATGCTAATAACACCACGTGATATACACTTGGAAGAATAATACGTGTCGTGCGCGAGAGTTTCTCAACATGAAAAACCATAAAGATCGACGTTTTAATTTACCGTTAGACTAAAAGTGTCGAGTAAGGAAAAAAACAAAGCAGCGCGCACTCTAAATGATGAACGTTAGCCAAACGTCAAAGGACGCGGTGCAAAAAGCCCTCTCAAAGGCCGAAAAGTAAGGACTGTCTCGGACATCAAAGGCCTCTTTGGACCCACAGCAGTGCTTCTCGCGAGCAAACAATTTTCTCAGTCTAATTCCAGCGCGCTTGCGTTACTTACGCGCCGGGGAAAAAAGAAGGCGCGCGCGCACTTGAGCTCGTGGTACGCGAAACTGTCAAGCGCGACAGCTGACCCTGAGTGCTGCGACTCGCTCATATACACAGCCTACATCCGCGCGATGACACCTCGCGGCTCTTGGTCTCGCCCAGAAATCGCCTGTTTATGCGCTTAGCGCGCATCGAGAGGTTGCGCCGAGCGACACTTTCACTATATACCCGCGCCGCGAGCCACGAGGAATATCGGCTTTTTCATTTATTTCACGCCGCAGCCGGACTTGCAGACAGGCCTCGCGTTTCCTTTCTTTCTGTCTGCGCCCGCCCGTGGGCTGCTTTCGCTCTCTTTGGCTTTTTTTCGCCAGCTTTTTTTCCCAGCCAGCGCTGTATTTTTAGCTATTTCTGGAAGGAGGCATTTTGCAATCGATTTTCAGCGACGTGCCGCGTGTCGCAAGACGCAACTCTCGACTGATTGTTGTCGAGTGGGCCACTCTCCGGAGAGTTGCTTGTTCTGTCGCGTTTGTTATGGAGATGCTAATTCGGCGAGCGCTCGCGTTTCTGTCTTTCTTTTCGGACAGACTTCCACGCCGACGTCACGGGCATACGAATACATACTGCTTTGACGGCCAGTCGAAAGTTGCTCTTATCGAAACGTTTTTCTGTTTTTTTTCAAGTGTCATTCCGACAACTTTTCCCTGTACAATAAATATGCAGATATAAACATTTCAAGAAACTTTGGAGACACCATTAATATTGCGAAAATAAAAATCGGGATCCGGATTGCCGACTTCTTTTTGTGACGGGGAACAGGAACCGATTTTACAGTGTCATGTTTGTTGAAAAAGGAAAACATTGGCAATGTTTTTTTATATATATAAGGCGCAAATTTATAAATAAATCGCTGCCACTCTTCGTATAGTGTATAGTAATTAAACCAATTGATCGCGAACATTACTAAATTCATCTCTAGTTTCTTAGAAAATTAAAATGATCGATAATGGATGTTTGTTGCTACGCGGCGCTAAATATAAGAATCAGGTCAGAGCAGCCGAAAATATTGCTGATCTATACGCTGTTAATAATTGTATACGTGCTTGTATATATAGCTAGTCGCGCAAAATTTTCCTTGTTTTAAAATTATATAACCTCGCTGCATGTGACACACGACTGAAAATGACTAGCGCCGCTCAAAATCAGCCGCTATTTTCGCCTGCGGTTTCGCGCGTGCACATGATCGCCGGCCGACCAAAAATCGATGCTAATTAGTCACAACGCAGTTATACAGCTGAAGACGGCAGTGTGCAAGCAAATTTCGTTCGACGAACGCGATAAAGGCTATCGCGCAAAAACGCTTTAGTGCACAACTACGGCTTTTTACCGCTACGAGTGCCCGCGGTATAAAATCGATCCTCCATTACGCGGAATACGAGAGCGGCGAGCAGCAGCAGCAGCCGCAGCGGTGCGAGCGCATAATAAATAAGCCGTCTCTCTCTCTCGCGGTGAGCCGTGTGTGTGTGTGTGTGTGTGCTTGTGTGTGCGATTTTCTAAACGAAACGGCCGTAGAGTCACTCGACTCGCTCGCTCGCTCGCGCGCGCGCCTGATCACATGACACTTGTTTTAGAAAGTCGCAGGTACACGGACTTTTAAAATCGCGCCTCTCCCGCGAGCTTTTTCATCCTTGCAGCTAGTAGTGCAACTCGCTATCCCCCCGTCCAGCTCGTGTCCATTAGTCGAGCTGCTTGCAGTTGGAAAAAGGCATCAATTACTCGGCTTCTGAAAAGCCTCGTCCGAACTAGTACACTCGTAATAAGCACTTCCCCGAAGACAATAAAAGCGCTCGAAGGATCCACTTGATCGTGCAAAAACACTGGGCAAACAATGGCTCTGGGCACTGGTGCAACTGCCTACTCACACACATCCAGCTGTCGCATCTCTCCCGTCGTCCTCTATTGGCGTTGCAGGTGCGCGTCTATGTATATCCACTCGAGGAGTCACTCGCGAATGCAAAAACGAAGGCGGCACGCAAAGAGCGACACTCACACACGCGCACGCGCAAGCACAAAAAGCACGCCCGGCGAGCTTGGAAAGCTCCGTCTCGCGTGTATAGGTATGTCTGTAGATCGAGAGGCGGGGAAAACTCGCGACAGGTCTCTCTCTCTCTCTCGCGCTCGCGACTGTGTATCTTGACGGCGCGCGGCTCGGTGTTTTCAGGCTGACTGGCCGACGATGTTCAGCTCCGGCTCTCGGGTACGGCGCGAGCTGGCGCACACGCTCGCGTACCCCACCTCCTCCGCTCCTTCTCGCTCGTTCGCTCGCTCACTCGCTCTCGTACACACGCCGCGTGTGTATGCACACACAGTGCGATATATGGGGATAGTCGCGCGGGCTCTCCTTCCACGTGCGCAACCAGCTAGCGCCTCTCTCTTTTTATCTAGCTCCGTGCTCTCTAGTCCGCGCGCGCGCGCTCTCACTCCCCACTATATCTACACCGGCCGCGCGGAACTGCGGCTGCTGCTGCCGCCGCTGCTGCTGCTGTCGCTCGATGCTGCCCATCGGTTTTGGAAACTTTGAGCGAGTGCTGTCCGGGCGGCGATTGATTCATCGCTATAGCGTTCATGAGCGAGCGAGGATTGATGGCGCCGCACTTTTTCTCAGCTCGCGGCGCCAAGTGCCGCGCCTTCTGCGCCGGAAGCGCGATGATGTATTATTGCCAGCCAAGGGATTCACGTGGCCCGGGGCAAACATTTTCCAGGGCTTCCTCGAGATCTTCGGTTTGCGGAGAATAATATTTTTCTTCATTCTATTCGTCATCTTGCGTTCATATGAATTTTTATATTAAATGATTGTATAGATTTATATTTCAAAATGTAAATAGGAACCTGAATTGTCCACTAAAATTTGAACATTAAATTAAGGAGATGATGTAAATTTGTAAGTAGAACAAATCAAGTGCCAGTTGACATGTACAAGAATAATTCTTACAAGCTACTGGAAGAATTTCAATACAAATAAACTCACGTCGAAAAATTTAACCAACATAACTTTTAGACTTTTAATCCTAATTTTTTTCGTCTTATATATTTATATTGTTACAACTAATAATGATGAATTTTCCGCTTTATACATTTTTTGACATTCTCAATATGTTAGAATTGTCTATAACGTTAAAAATTTCTATACCAGGTGGGTGGCATCTATTTTCAGCCTTGACTCAGCGTGAATTCGTCGATAATTACTTATGCAGCATTGCACAATGTATTGAAAAAATTAACACCGTATCCAACAATTCCGCCTTGATGGTTTATTTCGAAAATGGAAGAATTTTATAAGGTTAATGTTGAATAACAAGGAAACTATATGCAATTGCATAAACCTTACATTGAAACATTTATCCTTATGCACCGTTGTAAATTTAATTAGAGGTATGGATTTCAAAATAAAAACGATCGTGTAAAAGGATCAAACACAGAATGATACCGTATACTATAATGATCAACCGTACAGGTAGGTAGAAGAAGAAAGCGATAAAAAAAAGGAGAGACAGATGGACGGATAAGCTACTACGCAACCAGTGCTCAACAAAAGGATTATAGATCACCTGTATGGATATAGGTATTTAGAGATTTTCATGGCTCGTAATTGGTACAACAGTACGTGGCTGTCATGAAAGTTAACGAGAGTGAAGGTTCAAACGCTAGAATTGGAAGAGTGACTTGCATTCAGCTCTTCTTGGAGGTAATCTTGCCACGGTTCCCACAGTGACAAGTTTCATTTGTGTTATATTCTTCGAGATACTTTTACAATCGCATTATGTTTTTGATGGACGTAAGAACTGTTTTACTTCGTATCAGGTATCTTGAAATATAAAGTTTTAATTTGTTATAGAATTAAATTATATACTTTAACAAGTTTTCACTCAAGTTAGTACTAATATAACCAGAGCAAGAAACAATTATCTCGAAAAAAAATACAATGGTTTCTGCCGCAAGTCCTGTACAAATCTCATTAAACCAAAGAAAATATTATGCAGAAGATGAAAAGTAGCGTTATGCAATTACCGTTGCATAAGAGCCGTAATGGTCATTAAAACTTTATGAAGGCAAAGCATTACCTCAATCGAAACGTATTTTTTTTT